>JADNRX010000210.1:0-95232 GCA_015501595.1 Hymenopellis radicata | reverse complement strand
TTGTGGTTCATTAGAGTGAAATCTTCGTGATGTGCTGATGATGGATTCAATTAGAGCGCATATGGCAAGGACATCACGTCGCCCATTGCAATCGCGATTGAATGGTACGGTTCCTCCGGGTGAAAAGACTGTATTCATCGAAGACGCGACATTTCATACAACATTACCCTCTCCCACGAACCATGACACCAGTTATGCAAATTGAACAGCAACTGTATATCTATTCTCGGCCTGCCTTCGACGGTGTCAACCCCATATGGTACCCAACATTCAGCTAGAGGTGACTGAGAACTCCCTTCGCGTCCCTGCGGCATACAATGGGCAGCAGCCTTTGACATGTAATCAGATTTCGAGAATCGTTTGGAAAGGCGCCTGCCCGATCTAGATACTACAGCCTATGTACGAAAACACACCACAGCAAAAAAGTTGACATCTACGTCATGCCGGAGAGAGAGAGAAAACAAGTAGTAGTAATTCACACCGCCAGGCCGCGGTGGACGCCCTGGCGTGCAGTCTCCCGAAGCACTTGGAGCCAAATGTCCATCAATTCCCGCCTCTGCCATCCACCGCGCGCGCACGAGCTCTCAACCAAGTGCAAGAAATCAGCCATGATTTTATCTCGGCTGTCCGGGACATGCTGGATGATCAAGAGGAGGGCGTCGCGTACGTCGGCTCTGCGGGCAGTGTAAAGATATTTGTGGAATATCTTGTACAGCTGGACATTTTCGTAAAGGCGGATTTCCTTTATGTCCTTGTCGACGACGTTCTCGCGAACACTATTGATGATTACTCGATGGACGGGGAGCTTGAGGCCGGATACGTTCAAGACGACGTCGGCCTTCGGAAGTTGGAAGGCAGTGCGTTCGCCTCTTCAAGGCGCGTTACAGCGGCGATACCCTACAAATTTTGAACGCACCTCAAACTGTTGTATAATCTATAGGGTATAATGAGTACGTTGAAAGGGCAGGTTATCTTGTATGACGCACAATTGGCCACAGGTGTTGAGAAAACTTTTCCATGCAACCTCTCCAATGGCCGCGTCTATCAACGCCCTGGACGAGGGTGAAGCCATCTGACGCTGCTTTTCGAGATCGACCAGCAAGGGTTGAGCATTGCCTCTAGATATAAAAGGGCGCTTAAAGGCAGTGAGGAAAGAGACAGAAGAAGGACATACTGCTGTTCAGGCTGTTGCGTGTCGGCTGCGGCTGACGGTGGCATCGCAGTTCGTTTTCAAGCGGGCAAGCAAAAAAAACAGCCTGTGGGATTCTTGAAGATGATCAGCAAAAATAGGCAACATCTATTCCGTAAATCTTGAAAAAACGGCGAACGTTAGCGTGAGATTTTGGTAGATATGGAAACAAAATTCGCCACTTCCCATAGTTAAATCCTCAGGAACGGATGGGATAAGGCTGTGGCTACAATGCCATACAAGCAAGCTCTCTTTGACAGCGCGTCACAGACTTCAGGGCGTAGCGGAAGTACAGCTACAGAAAGCCTCGAGGAGGGCATACGTATACCAGTCCGGATCCGCATACAGCCTGAGGTTGGAGGTCGACGTTAATCACTGGTAAGATCACACGTGGGATGAGGTCTTTCGACATCTGATCCGATACATTCAATCCTACAGTGAGCTCATAATCAATTGTCACGCACCAGGGAAAGTGGAAGCCTAAATATTCGGAACAGATACATACACATCCAACTTGTGCCCGACGCATTTCTTAGTGAATACCGAGCAATCACGCATTGCATTAAGCATGAGGATTTCCAAAGATATCGAGACCGAGCCCGTCGTCTTGGTTTTGAGCAATAACCAAGTGACTCACAGAAAAACGCCACTGTGGTATACCAAAATGGATATCGAGCTCCGGCATCAATGGATTCAATATATACTTGATGGACCGCAAGCTAGGTCCGACCACGATGCTACGAGCATAAGCCGAGCCACGACGATCCAATTTTACAGCCCTTGCGGTCTGTTACCCTCTGTAGATACCTTGGTGAGCGGAACTGTGTCGAGCTGCAAAATTAACTGGACCACTCACTTCTTCTCCACTCCTAAAGCGTAGTTTAAGTAACGTGCTGCGCCAATCCATGGAATGCAGCTTCTAGCCTTACGAAACGACATCACCACAGCCTAGGAACCGGCGCCATCCGAGAATTCGGATTTGTGTTGGTAAAGCCTTGAAACACGACGCGTTTCTGGGAGAAGCAGATGAGTGGAGATCCTAATGTTAGGCGAGACCGTAGCTGCGGCTGGAAGACGCGACGACACGAGTGTGGACACGTCCGAGTTCAGAGCGGCCTGGAGACGCGCCATGCTAGACAATTCCCGCATCATGTTGTCCCGCGAAGCGCGAGGTACTCGGTCAGCGGCCGATAGCTAACTTTATCGTAGCGACGACAATGTAGCGACGCCAATGTGGAGTCCCGAGGACTTTGTGACATGGTGAAGAAGAGAAAGGTGCTCGCGGCGACCGTCAGTCGTGGAACGGATCGGTACGTGACTCCCAAATTTGGTGCACGGGCGATGCCGGACGCCAACCGGACACCCTCGATCACAACTGACAATGATTGACCATCACTGTCAGTTTTCTAGTAGTAGTAAGGTATCGCCCGATTGTCAACTCTCATGATGGGGACGCAGACGCCTGGACCTCCAAATTTCCGTTCCAGCCATCAGTTCTTCAGTGAAGTCAAACCGTCGCGGCGCGCGCACAGAGATAACAGCCTTTCCTGAAACACACCGCTTCTGCTGGAAATGGTTAATGCGAGCGGGACGCCACCCCGGACAGATGCGCTTCGGATGCTGGCCTCGACTCTCAAACGGAGACAAAACCAGTTTAGAATCTAGAAGCAACAATATCTGCCGCATATACTACTAGAAGATGGGAGTTCGCGCGGTGGTGAGAAAGTTTCATGGCGATCACTCCCAGGCGGGCACAGCGCCGGCGTGTGAGTAATTCTAAAAGAGCCGACGTTGACGCGCAGAATTCACGCGATTTCCCGTAGTACTGGATCACCGTATCAGCTTGAGTCAATCAAGATTCGAGAGATGTAAGTGAGACCATAACTTGAAGGACTTTCCAAGAGAATAAGAGAGCTAAAGTGATTTGACCGTGGAAGCCATAGAAAGAGCGCATTGAAACTCCTTTCCCAGTGGAACAAGGTGACCAGCGATTGTCTGAACACCTGTACGTCAAAAACACTTACGGATGTCAACGGAACTCAGGCAGTGAAACACAGGGAATGAGTGCACAAGAGCGACGTGTATAGCGTTACGCACGTACAGACGTGGTGGCCTTCACCGATCCGAATTGGTCGATCCGAATCTAATACATTCGAGGAAGAACCTGCTGGCCTGGGACCCAGGAATGTAAGTTAAAGTAGCAACCGCCGAGATAGGCGGCGGAAGATACGCTTACCCCGTAGGGAATGGGACCATAGCTTGATGGAGAGGAGGAGCCTAGCCACAGAGCGCGGGGAGGGGACGGCAACATGCTGTGTCTGTGTCGCCGCCAATGTCGAGGTATCGAAGTCGTTACAGGACGAGGTTCAGCAGAAGCAGCCAATTGGAAATTGCTCTGTATAGCCACCTGCTTCGACGACCCATGGCGAGAAGCCGAACTTTGCGCTGCTTCCGTGATGGATTTGCATTTGCTTCCGTCATCGTTCACGTCGAGTGAACAGAGCGTATACGCAGAAGGCCTTCCCATTTGACAACATACTTTTTGGTGGAGGTACAGCATGGAGACTTATCGAAGAAGATGAATCTCTAAACCTTTGGTACTGTGTCACGAAGCGCCTCTAACCAGACGTCCCATAGCTCGCGTTTCTGCCAACTGTCGCAATCACACCAGACTTCTACTAGGTCAGCAAACTGGGAGAATGTCTCATGCCTGCTCGCAGGAAACCACTGAACAAGGTTGAGTAGGGCAACCCGTACATCATCTTTGCGACCTGTATACAGGTATTCACGAAAAATCCGGTAAAGAATAGGATTTCCAGATATATGAATCCGCTTTGTGTCGTTATCGGGTTTTCCGCACGAACACTTTTGAGTATCGCTCGGTGGATAGTGAGGTCGTTTCTGCCGGAATCATCCAATCGTAATACGAGATCGGCTTCGTGGGGAAGACCGCGTCTTGGGAAATCTCAGCATGTAGAAGTCATGATAGCACGAGTCGGGACGCACTCTAAGCCATCATACAATCTGTAGAAATATGAATGAGCGCGGTGAATGATGAATTCAGCTTGTATTACACACCTTTGGCCATAGATGCTGAGGAAGGTCCTCCAGGCAAGTTCTTCCTGCGCTCCGTAAATGAAAGGTTTGGACGCGTCCGGAGATAACTGATGCTGTCTTGCGATGTCGACAAGCAAGGCATGGACTCGAAGGGCAGCTCTAGATACGGAGGTGTCACATTCATCGTCGGGGAATGGAGGGTGAAAGAGGTAACATACTGATGTGCATCGTCGGCTAGAGGCAGCATCACTGTTCACTTCTGGCGAAGAAGAAAAAAAGGCAACAAATGAACGAGGAGTTTGAAGATGAGCGAAACAATATATACCGGGGATGTTACCGAAAGGCGTCGTACTAAATCCGAACGTAGGCATGAGGTATTAGTAGACATAGAAACCGAATGTGCTCCGCCACAGGTACTACGGAGGAAAGAGTCTAAAGCTTCATGCATATATTATTGCACAGATAGACTTTGGAGCATCTAACCCCGAGAAGTAAGAAGCTTTAGCGTGCCGTGACCATAATTGACTCTGTGTGCCGTCTGGCATGAGTCGAAGATAAGATTGCAGAGACGGAAAGTGGCGTCCTATTCATTTTTAGAGGTCTGTCCGATTAAGTAAATTAAAATTCCGTCCGAGTCAAGTATAGTCTCGCTAAGACAGTAAGACAGAACACGCGCTTCAAAAATATTTGGACTAGAGAGTGAGGATAGCTGACTATGCAGATAAGCACATCGCTCGCGGCGCAAGAATGGACGTGGCACAGTCCAGACGCTGCAGAAAGACGAGGCCGAGGCCGAAGCTTCAATTGGGGCAACGCGGCCTTGAAAATGCGGTGCACCATCGAAAGAAGAGGACACAGAGGCGGAAGGTGGCTTCCATCCATGGACGTCTGAGTGGGAGTTGCCGAACACCGGCGACCAACGAAGTAAGGACGTCACAGGACGTCACGTGTAGAAACTTTTGATCACCGGTGAGCGACGGGTTGGCGGAAAAAAGCCTATGTTTTTTACAGAATGCATTTTTTACTGTAAAAATGATGTCATTTTACATGTAAATTACAAGGCACGCCGACGCCACCATCGGGGTCACGTGAGGGGCCCGCCAAAAATTTCCATCCTGAGTTATGAACCCACGTCGAGCGTCCGCCGTTCATCAACAGTCCTGCCCATTCACAAATAAAGGAAGTACTCTCAAAGGTGATGGGAAAGAAGGAAAAGACAGCATCCACAAGTGCATAGGTAGCGGAGGCCACGGTGATGGCAGATGCAAATGCGCACCAGGCAATGTATCCAACTTTTCACTTTCAATAGGAAGTATACAACAATAAGACTGTAGCTAGCCATCTATTTGTGAGTCTTTTGACTGTCTACTTAACGAAGGAGGGCGGCGCACAGAGATTTTTTTTGGCGCGCGAAGAGTGACGTAGGGATCACGTGACACCTGGTAAATTACATGTAAATTACACAGCCTCCGAGCCATCCTTGGTAAATTACAGGTAAAAAAGTTGCCGAGAACTTTTTTCCGCCAACCTAGCACTGAGCGTGCTCCTGTCCTCGGTTCACCATCTCCTCGGCCAAATGGCACTGACCATCCAACTCTCTACCGGGGTGTCGCTCGAAGCGGAACTATGCGCGCCACAAGCTGAATTTAGCGGGGGCCCGCGTCTCGCCATATTTCTCCACCCATGGTCCTGGCTCGGTGGACGCATGGACGATCCGTAAGACCCAGCCGACTCCCCTTCACGAGCCGTTTCCGACTATTACAGAGTCGTCTCCCTCCTTATGGACACGTTCGAGCGCCACGACTTCCATATGCTCCGATACAACTCCCGAGGCGTCGGGAGGTCAACTGGATGGGCTTCCTTGACTGGTTCAAGCGAGGGCGAGGATCTTTGCGCCCTCGTTAACTGGGCCGTCGAGCGCATTGGGAATGTTAAACGTCTTTTTCTCGTGGTACATATGTCCTTTGCATATCACAACTCATGCTGCGATCTAAATCCTACTAGGGATACTCTCATGGCTCCCTCATTACCACCCTTTGTCCGTCTCTCCCTTCGATACCCACGTCCTACTTGCTTGTTTCTTATCCAGTTGGTCCAAGGGCATGGCTTACTCTGTTCCGTTCCTCCCTCTATGAAAAGGCTCTTGGTTCAATTCTCGAATCAAAAGCTGGCGTCCTCGTAGTGTATGGGACTGAAGACGAGTTCACCAGTGCCGAACGGTACGAACGGTGGACATCAGGTTTGAGTTCTGTGGAGAATCTAGAGATTTCCCGTATCGAAGGAGGCAGTCACTTTTGGAGAGGAGGAAGTGGCCGCCAGTTGAGCGCGACCGTGGACGCTTGGCTCCTCCATCAGCCTCGCTGAGTGGTTTCTATTACAGTGCTACCACCTCAGGGAGTGATACTTCTCTGGCGAATAAATGGAAAATCTGACAAGTGTTTTGCAAAGTAATTATCCTGTATACGTTCTTCTGGCTAGAAAATCTACAGCACTTCGGACGGTGCGTGCACCCTGATTTCGGGCCCCTGCGACCCAAAATATTCCTCGCTGATGCATGATGAAGAACCATTCGATGTGACCATCAATCCAGATTAATGAACTGTATCACTGTCAGCTCCGGAAGAGTCGCATGGAACTCGAAGAACGCAGCCACCGCTTGGCGGAAACGCTCTCCGACGAAGTCAATCGCGCCTTGATCGTCCAATCTGCGGATCTATGTATGCTTAACGAAGAAAAAATGCACGTCCTAATACTGATCTGAAACTGGCTACTCGACGCTGACATTAGGGTGGTCATGAACCTCGTCCGGCAAGTTAATATATGTAGTCACAAGCTACACGCGCGGCGATGCCGGTGCGACGCAGAGCCATATAGTCGTAGATGGGAGAATGCACCTCTTATCAACGTTATCTGGGCGTCGGTTTGCACTCTGAGCCAGAAACTGGAATCCACTGAGATTAGCATAATATTGGTGAATGGCCTTTACTCTCTTGTCATCTTGCCTAGAGCTCCTTCAGGCGTCGATCAAGTGGCTCGCTCTCAACTAGCGAGTTCTTAGACCATTGAAGTCAATCATCGAAGTCAATCATCGAAGAATCTAACGAAGAAGGGAAACCTTAGGTACTTGAAAGCATAGGTGACTTCGTCGCATGGGTTGATTGGTTGGTCGGCATCGGGCACTCTGGAGGTTTAATCACTTCTCGAGGGAACGGGCACCCAAAGACACACTAAGCTTTTTCTATTACAACGGTTACATACTCATGATCACTCTCCTCGAATAAATAGAGAAAGAAAAGATCTACCAAAAATGCTCTATAAAAAGTAAATAAGTTCTTCCGGGGGGGAAATCTACAACTCTACAGTGCGGTGCACCCTAATCTCAGGCCCCTGCGAGCCGAAATACCGCTCACTAATGAACGACCACTCAATATGGCCATCAATCCACACAGCCATGCAATCGATAAAGTGCATCAGCGTCTTCTTAATGGCGTCCGGGAACTCGGGCAGTGTCGCCTGCAGCTCAAAGAACGCCGCCGTCGCCTGGCGGAAGCGCTCCCCGACGTAATCGATCGCGCGCTGCTCGTCCAGGTTCAGCTCTTTCATGACCACGACGACGAGGTTGTGGTACGGGTCTACGGAGCGGCGCTCGACGAAGAAAGAGTACACGTCCTGAGGATTATGTTAATAAGATACGGTGAACGGGCTGGTGAAGGCTTACGTTGGTGTAAATGATCAAGTCGATGGCATTGTCCAGAATCTTGCTAACGTGGGGGTGGTTGTAGATCTCGTCCGGCAGGTCATCCTGGACGAGGATGTAGTCGAAGGCTACCCGCGCGGCGATGCCCGTGCGACGTAAAGCCATGTACTCGTGGATGGGGAGGATGTACTTGTTATCGCGGTCGACCGCCTGCGCGTGGACACTGTCCAAGTATTTTTCGTAGTGGCGAATGAAGCGCGCCGAAGTCGACGGCGTCATCTGAGCGTCGGCTTGCACTCGATTCCAGAAGCTGTAATACCGTGAGATTGATATATCATTGGTGCGAGAGACGACTTACTCTCTAGTCATCTTGCCTAGAACGCCTTCATTCTCAGTCGGCGAGTGGGAATTCCTAAGCGATGAAAGTCAGTCATCGAGAAGCTGGACGAAGAATGAAGAAGACCCACTTGAAAGCATAGATAACCTCGTCGCACTGCTTGCGGACGGTGACGCTGTCCTTGTCGTCCGTATGCTCGTCGATGATGAAGAACATATACATGTTGTCGATGGCGAGCCGCAGCGCCGACCTGTCCATCTTTGGATACGTCATCGAAGCGAATTCCCCAAACTTGCATTTGAAGAAGGCGGAGAGCGCGTGTTGGCTGAAGGGCGAGTAGCTGTGCACCCAAGTCTGAGCCTCATCGATGAGCTCGGGAGTGGCATGCGGGTTAGTGTAGGTCCTGACGGGCCAGTACTCAGCAAAGTCGGGGAGGAGGACGGAGGACGAAGACATGGTCGCAGTGGGAGTGTCGTACAAGTGCTGTGTGTCGTCTGTTTTCGAACCGGGAGGATTTTATAGCTCTTTGGACAGTCCAAAGAATAATCAACTCCATTTAGAGAGCTTTCCTTGCCCGATTACACAGAAACCCACAGACCGACGGCCCTCTGCATACCGCCGGTGCGATCTCGTCATAATGATAGAAGTCAGCAAGGCTCATGCACGCATCTCCAAGCGTCAGTGGATAATCGACGGATCTCTAAAATTCAATATAGATTCGGTATTTTCATTGTTGCAGCCCTTGCGAAGCCAGGTATGCGATGATATGTTTGTCAAGAAGTCTTGAAGTTGAAACATAGCAGAGATGGCAACTGGAAGGCAGAGGAATTTTCTAGATACAATGTGAGTATTCAGGTCATCGTTATGCGACGGACCATACCTGGTAATGCCACTGTAATGCCACCGTAATGGGTAACAAGGGTCGCACAAGAATCACGACTGCAGAGCTCCAGCCTCCCAAATCGCGGGCTCTTCAAACAATGCAAGACACGCCGTTAATCAATCGCTAATCAGGTTTATATGCGAGAGCGAATTTCGAAGATGTTTGGAGAGGTGGGTTTGCTGCTTATTGGTGGCTACGTACCGCCGATATCCTACAAGGAGAAAGCGACGAGTCATGAATGTTTTAGAAGACGAAGAATGCAGCCGATGATGTACAAGTATGCTCTATTGTTGTCCAAGATAGTGGAGTTACGCGTGTCGAGATCGGGTGGGGACGAAAGTACACCGCTGGTCAAGGAGAGGCAGTGCAGCTCCTCAAAGTACACCAGTCGAATGGGCTATTGGATATGACGATGATGAGAAAGTCTGCACTCCACATGGACGTGAAGCCGCCACGCGTAATTCCTGCGTAATTGTGAGTACAAAGAGGCGTGGCAGGGAGAGATTTCGCGAAAACGAACACGTCTGATGTACATGCGGACTTCAACCTTGGCCGCTCCCTATCAGTGCTGCGATCCTGACATCAAAAGCCTCACTGCGAATTGGCATTTCTGGAGTATGGAACGGATTCTTCATCACCGCGTCAGAATAAGTCTCGTAAACCTTTTGCAGAGTGGCCTCCGCAGTGGAATCGGCTAAGGAAGTAAGAAGCACGAATTTCGTCCCTAATAGATCGTAAGAACAGTCGGCGGCAGTCGGTCGAGGTAAGTTTCACAACAGACCTGTGGCCGTAAGGAGAATGGTCATCTTGAACGATTCCCCTTCGATGACTTGGGCGCCGGAGCTGGACCCCATGGGCGACAATCGGCTCGTAATTGCATGGATTCCGTGCAGAGTGCCGGCGAGAACGAGATATTCGTTGGACGTCAACTGCGCCAGACCATCTGTACAAGTTGAGTTTTTACCACCAGGATCCACAGCGTCCTCACCTGCAAAATTGCGGTGATAGACGAGTCCACCAGCCTTATTGATGACCTAGAGAGCAGTCAGAATGAATTCGCTCGACGTCGTGCGCGGCGACGACGGCTACACACCCAAAGACCGAAGATCGCCATGACGGTCAAGTGCCAAGCACATTGCCATTTGCCACCGGCAGCTTTCCTCTCACCGTCACGGTATGCTCCCCTCAACGTGGCTGCTCGTCTGGCTCTGGGCGCCGGCGTCGCTGTACGCGGCATCATCACTTGGCGAACGGGCGCTCAGCGAGCTGCCGTCAGACGCCATATCGTCCTTGTTGTCGCCAGACCCAATTAAGAACGTAGACCCCTCCAATCCAGCATCACACTTGTCCAAAATTCTGATACCCCGTCCACGTACGCTGCGGCTATACTCTTCCGTAAAACGTACTTATTCACCAAGACCTGTAGCGGACACGGAAAACAATACCCTTGTCAGAAATTATATCAAAACTACACTGGAAAACCTGAATTGGCACATTGAGGAGGATGTCTTTACCGACGACACGCCGTACGGCTACAAACACTTTACTAATCTAATCGCCACGAAAGACCCAAACGCAGCGCGACGAGTGGTTCTGTCCGCGCACTTTGACAGTAAATTCTTCCCAAACTCCCCAGGTAACCAGGTATGTCAACTTGTTTGATTATAGTCAAGTTCTAATGCAGGATGCAGTTTGTTGGCGCGACGGACTCTGCCGCTCCCTGCGCGATGATGCTGGACTTGGCAGAAGCCTTGAACCCCCTTTTGGACGCTCGGCAGCAACGATTCGAGGACGGCGACGAGGACGACGAGGATGTGGCCGACACAACATTACAGCTCGTCTTCTTTGACGGCGAAGAAGCTTTTGTGCAATGGACAGATACAGACTCTGTCTATGGCGCTCGGTAAATCGCGAATCTAAACGCTGGATTGCAACTTATATGACAACAGACATTTGGCGGACAGATGGCAAACCACATATCTTCTTCCAAATACCAAGAGACGATTACTTGGGCCTCAGGCGACAGAAATGTCCACCATCGAGCACCTCATCCTTCTGGACCTCTTAGGCGCGCCTTCCCCCTCAATACGATCCTACTTCCCAGAAACTGCATGGCTCTTCGACGCGATGGCATCCGCGGAACGCCGTTTAGGTGACGGTGGCTTCTTTGAATACGACGGCCACAACGAAATGGCGCCAGGGAGCTGGAAGAGCTGGTTCCAGCCTCGCCACGGCACACCACACAACTTTGGTCATATCGGGGATGACCACGTCCCATTCCTCCAGCGTGGCGTTAGTGTCTTGCATGTTATTGCCGAGCCCTTTCCCCATGTCTGGCATCGACTATCAGTATGTTCTTCTTCCAAGGTCCGCCATTTGAATTGATGGATGATGCAGGACGACGCTTCTGCCTTGGATATACCGACAATGCGTCGATGGAATCTGATCCTGAGGGTGTTCATGTCAGAATATCTCAACCTGCGACCGGATGATGCTAAGCTCGAGAATGAACACGTCCGGCGGCTTGCGTCGGAGCTGGTAAGATTCTCCCGATTCCCCGTTAATGAACGTTCACCAAGTTGTCGACTAGTAGACATCATAGCATCAATTACCACGCAGTGTATATTATATTTGGGACTATCAGGGGTGGAAGTCAAGCCCCGTACGTTATACTCTAAGATTGCGCTGAGTGACTCGAGTCGAGTGGAAGTAATGCACAGTATGTATTCCGGGATACGCTGCATTATGCGCCTTCGGCAGACTATGGCCTATGCGCGAATGTAACACGCCCTTCAACTTGCAAGTACGTTACATCCCCAGTCCTCGGAAACCGATGCTATAGATTTAATATCGATAACGAAGCCAGGTACTTGTTGTATGTAATGATATCGAGTGCGGTAGACCCAAGAGGAAGATGCTTAATTCCTTTCAGGATCGCCACGTATGTAATTTGATGGAACCACATACGTCGTCAAGTCGCGTTACTATCCATTTTGGGGCGTTTAATTGCGCCACAGTGATAAATACAGGTGTGACGGGATCGGACTTTCCGAGAAGTATAGTAATATCTCCGCAAGAAGGAGATTGGTACCAGCGGCTATTAGAGGAAATTGTATTGAAGCTGATACGCGCTCATGTCATGTCGCGGCATTCTGAATCGAGTCTCCGTTCAATTATGGAAGCGTTCGCTCTCGGTAGGGGAGAGTCCCGACTTTCCGTTGCTTTGCGGGGCCTGAGACTCCCTCCGACAAAACTACCAGCGAGATTGAAGCTAAGGATGTCAGCAAGCTATGTACATCCTACAAAGTCTAGATCTAGACAGGTTACCTTGTCTGTACAACACGTGCTATCAACTCGCGACACAGCCACACGTCCTTAATGGAACGGAAGAACGACGCAATGTCATTATGTTGGGATGTCTTAAAGTTAAACGTACCGCCGTTACGGTTTTGTCTATAGAGATAGCGGTCCGAATTTCGGTAGGGTTTCCATACGCAGGGACGGAGCTGAGTCGCGGAGACGGAGTATAGTTCCGTTTGACGTCCTAGGACTGCCGGGGAGCAGGCTGGACAAAAGTTATCGGCAGCATATTCGCAATTGACGTCGGCTAATGCGCGAGCGCCTAAACGAGAGGAAGAGTCAGAGTGACTCGGCTGTAAAACGTGTCTGGACGCGTTGATCAAACGTGTACGAAAGTTTGCAGAAAACAATAAGTGACAGGTCCGCTACAACCTATGTCGGCTTTGAGCCAAGAGTAGTATCTTGTAAACGCGCGCGGGAGCAAGTCACGAAATACGGAGGTTGAAAGAAAAACAACTTTTAGTACTGGCCCATCATGATGTCGACTTCGAGCCAAGAGTAGTATCCTGTTAACGGGCCCGGCATACCGTCGTTGAAATGCAAAGCCGACGCGCTCTCCGAACGTTTGCCATATTGCGCCTAATACACTTCCTCACCGCTTCCAGCGCTTCTTCCTCTCGGGCCGTCACAACAGAGAGTATTTTCTCCTCTACCTCATCCTTCACCTCCCCCTCGCGTATAATGGACTTCACAGTAATGTTAACATCTGGTAGGCCGTCGCCACACCTTGCGAGCTGGGTGTCCCACGCCCTCCACAGTCTGGCGTTGACAAAGTCGAGGATGTCGCCGTCAACATCCGCAGAAATGTTTATTTCAATCGTTCTGATGGAAGGGGGTGATTGGCTTTGAGAGAAGCGATACGTGAGCCATCGCAAAAGGAGGGTACCAGTGGTGTTCCTTTGCTTTGAAACCATCATCGTTCTGGTGTTCGCCGCTACTCAGGGCGAGCTGCAATAATTGTAAGCGAAGACCTGGAGGAGACGGAGCTGGCCGAGAAGTTGGTGGTAAAGTGTCCTTCTGAAGGTGTCGGACAGACCCAGCAGACTCAGAGGCGATTTGGGATTGGTGTTGGTTGTCCAATACATGGTTACCGTCTTCAGCGGCGGGTTTCACGTTACCCTCGTCCTCGTCTCGTCGCCGTAATCGTCCTCGGTCTCTTCTTCACCGTCCACTTCCTCCTCGACATAGAAATCTTCTTCAAGACCCATTGCTGAAAGAAATGAGTATTGTGATGAGCACCAAATTCGAAGAGCCTAGTACCTGGTTCAGGTTGCGTGATGATCAACTCGTCCATATCGCCCGTGGACTCCAACACTTTGGTCAGGAAATTGACCAGCCCGTAATCAGGAGTATAGATATGAAGACGCTTGATGTTTCGAAGAGAAAAAGGAGTTGCATAAGCAATAACATGATCCATGAGTTTTCCACTGTTGCGAACATCCGTCAGATGCAACTCTGAAATCGCCGGACCCTCGTTAATTGCGATACCCGGCGCATCACTGTTCCAGACCCCTCACTCAGGAAGACTGTCTTAAGAGCGGGCATGGTCCTGAAAAATGCCTCCATCTCAGCCATATCTGGGAAGAACTCCTTACACAATGAAAGGGTGTGAATGTGTGCTGTGCGGAGGGTCCCGAATACGGGAAGATTGCCCCATACACGGTTTTTGAGGGATAAAGTGCCCACGTTTTCAAGAAGAAGGAGAAATGTTTTTGTAGAAGCCAAGGTCTTGGCATCGATGTAGAATCCACTGCAGTCGAGACGCAGTTCCCACACAAGACTTGGAGCGTCTGAGGCCGTTGTTCGGCAGAAATTCACATAATCCGAACACTTGGTCCCGGTTGTCACGGACAATATGCCGAGTCTGTACGGTCGAGTAAGGGCTGCGAACAATCGGGATGCCAGACCCAAGCATCTGAGGGATTGAGCGTCCTTAAGATTTTGAATGATGAGGTCCAAGAGCTCAGGCGGAACCCCGGGGTCAGCATGTAAAGGTTTGGTTAGGGCAAGAGGTTCCATCGACGAGTCCTTCGATGGAGCATAAGGGGAAACGCCTTGTTTCAAGTCTTCCGTTTAGACTTGTGCGCCACTACTATAATATGACATAATATTTTAACTTTATGATTGCCTTTTAGAATCAATAAGAGTACTAGCTAATAGGTAAAGGAAGTACGTACTCGTTATGCCTATACTTTATAAAGATGCTGTGGCAGTCAAGGAGAAGCCCAACCCGGCTTCTTCGGACCGGTATGCAAGACATGCTTTCGGGTCACATGACCGAGACTCTGGACGCCTGGCTCGATGATGATGCTTGTGGGTCGGTCAGGAAAATAAATAAAAAGAAAAGAAAAGAAAAAAGAAAAAGGGAAAGAAAAAGGAGAAAAAGAGGGGAGAAGTTGTAATATACGTACCTGAACGTTATCAATGCCCTCGACCTACTTCGGGCCTGCTCTGAGGGTAATAGAACGAGCGGGAGAAGAAATGCGGTGGTTTGACCATTTTTGGTGCCCGAGGTACAGCCACAGTCATGTGACAGTAATCAGTGCTAAGATAGGCGTCATCCACAACTGACCACATCACGTGGGTGTGACATTCGTGACAGTAACGGCGCGAAATTTTTTGAGATCGCTTTTACACTGTGGCGCAATTTTTTTGCGGGAGCTTAAGAGCTTCATTTCATCTAAAATACACTGTTGCATCTGTCCTCATGGAAATCCAGCAAAATCTCTGAGCCTGTAAAGGTCTATCCGAGTAGTCAGCTTAGTGATCACCGGGAGTCACCGGGCCAAAGGGTCCGAAGATCTAGATGAGTCTGATCGAAGTAGCCAAAAGTGGCTGCGATCATATCCTGCTGATGTAGCGGCGCGCACCACTTTTTGGACAGTGGGTGGGCGGTATAGAGGTGTGTTCACCGCTGCGCCACGCAGAGCACGTGACTGTACTATTACTATAAAAGGAAACGCGAAATTTCGTTGTGAATATTTGAAGAGCCCGCCAGAATGAACAGAATTGAAAAAGAAACAACTTTGCAAAAAATGTTGCAAGGCTTTTTATTGAGAATATTTATCAATAAACTGAAACCCAAACATCAAGCTATAGACCTCTCTGCACCTTTTCTGGGTTTTACTTTGGTAAGATAACCCGCCGTTGCCGAGCCTATGAGGCGGGAAGGCGGCGTCACGCTTTGGTCACGTGATGTGGTCAGTTGTGGATGACGCCTATCTTACCAAAGAGAATTTTGTCTGAATATTTCCTGCACCCCGAAAAATGCGAGAAAGTCAGGATATTCATTTCATGTGAGTACAATGCCAGGACTTTTTTGGTTAGAGCGCAAAAGCAGCTTCCGGCTTGGTAATAATTCGATGCGCTACCGGTCGGAGTTTGAATTTATGTCATAGCACCGATCGCGTCAAGCAAAGCTGGCCAACAACTCAAGTACTCACTCCTTTGTGCCTCTCGAGCTCGGAGGACCTGCCGATCTTCACGTGTGGCAATGAAACCGGACAACAGGGCGCTGACAGTGCACCTGGACCATTCTGTTTGCCCGTCGCGTGCGCCCCGTACCGGGAGTGATGCCTCCATGGAGAATGCACACCGCGCACTTGCTCGGGATGGCTTATCCGGCATGATTGCTTCGCAGTATTGGGGAATACAACCTCACCATCTCTGTACTCCTTTCCAAATTGAATGCAATCCTTCTGACGCGCGCGCTGGCACATCCAATGCGCGAGTTATCATGATGCTCACCACATTGAAAATTTTTGTGAGAAATACAGGTGTATGGAAGGTACTGATAGTAGATACTGAACGATATGCACCTCTCAGAGTCGCGCATTCAAACGCGGCGGCGACGAACACGACGTTGAATTATTGGCGTCGTGAGAATAACCTACTCAAAGTGGTGCGCACGCGAGATTCAAACTCCGACCGGTAGGATAGGATAAGCACCCACCAGCATGATCAGCGAGCCGGACGCCTTGCTTGACGCGCTACACTGGGCTTATAGCATTCTCGTATTCGACCGAGACTGTCGAGTCTTGACGCCTTGCTTGACGCGCTTACACTTGGCTTACAGCATTCTCGTATTCGGTATGTCGACAGCATTGACTTCAAAGTCGAGTGCCGACCTGCCCTGTAGCTGACTTGAAACTGTCCAGCAGCCAAAGTGGAAATGATAATGATAATGATTGTACTACAACTCTAAGCCGCAGTACTAGTACTGTACGCGCATCCCAGAAAATATCGCACGAGACGCCAAAGCACAGCGTAGAGTGATGGTAGGAGATAAGTGCTCCGAGCATAATCAGAAGATGAAATTATCTATTGAACAAATGCCAGCATTTACACAGCACGAAAGAAAAAAGCACGAATTAAGGCAGCCATCCTGTTAACGGGCCCGGCATACCGTCGTTGAAATGCGGAGACGACGCGCTTTTCGAACATGTACCATGTTGTGCTCAATACACTGCCTCAACTTCTCTAGCGCTTCTTCGCGGATCGTCACAATAAAGGGCACTCTATCCTCTCCTTCTTCCTCCGCCTCCTCCTTGCATATAATGGACTTCACAGTAATGTTGACATCTGGTGGGCCATCACCAAACCTTGCGAGTTCCGCATCCCACTTCTTCCACAGTCTGGCATTGATAAAGTCGTTGATCTCGCCGACCTTCGCAGAGATGTTTATTTCGACAGTCCTGATGGATGGGGGTGTTCGAATTTGAAAGAAGCAATATGTAAGCCATCGGAGAAGGCGAGTGGATGTGGGATCCTCATGGTCAGATTCAGACATGGAATCAGACATGCCACCGTCGGCGTCGTCATCGCTAATGAGGTCGAATTGGAGTAATTGTAAGCGAAGACCAGGAGGAAACGAAGCTGGCTGAGACGTCGTGACCTTCTGCAGGCCTTGGACAGCCCCAGCAAGATCCAGAGGCGCTTTGGGATTGGTGTTCGTTACCCAATGCATGGTTACCGTCTTCGGCGGGTTCCACGTTACCCTCGTCCTCGTCTCCGTCCTCGGTCTTAGTCTCTTCTTCACCATCCTCTTCCTCAAGACCGTCATCCTCAAGGTAACCAAATGCTGAAAGCAATGAGTATTATGATAAGCACCAAATTCGGAGAGCCTACATGGTTTAGGTCGCGTGATAACCAACTCCTCCATATCGCCTGGGGACTGGAACAATTTGGTCAGGAAATTGACCAGCTCATGATCAAGACGATGGATATGGAGACGCTTGATGTTTCGAAGAGAGAAAGGAGTTGCATAAGCAATGACATGATCCATGAGTTTTCCACTGTCGCGAACATCCGTGAGATGCAACTCCGAAATCGCTGGACCCTCGTTGATTGCGACAACCGACTGCGCGTCAAAGCTCGTCCAGAGGTATACCTCATACTTCAGTAAAAGTGTTCGAAGATTGGGCATGCTCCTGAAAAATGCCTCCATCTTAGCCATATCTGGGAAGAACTCTTGACACAATGAAAGGGTGTGAATGTGTGATGTGCGGAGGGTCCCAGGGAAGAGAAGATTGCGCCAGGCATCGTTTTTGAGGGATAAGGAGCGTACACTTTCAAGAAGAAGGAGAAATAGTTCTGTATTGTAGAATCCACGCCAGTCGAGACGCAGTTCCCACACAAGATTTGGAGCGTCTGAGGCCGTTGTGTGGCAGAAAGTCACATAATCCGAAGACTTGGTCGCGGTTGTCGCGGACAATATGCCGAGTCTGTACGGTCGAGTAAGGGCTGCGAACAATCGGGATGCCAGACCCAAGCATCTGAGGGATTGAGCGTCCTTAAGATTTTGAATGATGAGGTCCAAGAGCTCGGGGGAAGCCCGGGGTCAGCATGGGAGGTTTGGTTAGAGCGAGAGGTTTCATCGACGGGTCCTTCGATTGAGCATGAGGGGAAATGCCTTCCGTTTGGACTTGTGCGCCAGTGCTGTTAATATTATGTGGCATAATGATGTTGTAGCTTTATCGTTGCTTTATAGGAACAATCAGAGTACTGCTAATGAATAAAGGGAGGTGCGTACCCGTTAAGCCTGTCTGTACTCAAGAGATGATGTGGCAGTCAAGGGCAAGAACAACCCGGCCATTTCGGACCGGTATATATCGCGTCACATGACCGAGGCTCTTGTGAAAAATTAAAACGCGCTCTCAATTCTCGTATGTAGTCGGCATATCGACAGCATTAACTTCAGCGTAATAGAATATCTATTAATACAGAAAGTTTATTCGTCGATTGTAGACTAATACAGCGCCGAAACGACAACAAATAAGTGTGGCGGCCTTGATTGAAAAGAATGACGCGAGAATGAACGTTTAGGCAGTATCGACTGACCACCTAGCGCGAAGAATGGCGACGCAAAACGTACTGCACAGCGAGCGCCAAACTTGCCTAGCCTTTAGTTGGATTGAAGCTCCAGTTAAAGTAGAAACCATTTTGGATTACGACCTTGAGCTGCAGTACCGTACGCGCATCTTCCGGGATGCCAGAGCACAGCGTAGAGTGATGGCAAGAGATAAGTGGTCCGAGAAGATGGGATGATGATCTATTGAACAAATGCGAGCATTTACACAGCAAGAAAGCAATAAAAGAACAGAAAAAACTAGATACTCCTGTCCGTTAATCTGGAATTGTAGATCACGCCTCGTCATCTTAAACGAGTGTAACCAATTCCCTATCGAATCTCTATGCCTCAGACGACATCTGGACATCCGAGTCCGTAGTGTCTCTAGGTGGGGATGTAGGTACAGGCGCCTTTCCTTTGCGGCTGTACATTTTAAGATGGGCGTCCCACTGCTGCGCGGCATCCTGAGTCTCCTCTTGGGTTGGCGGTCGAGGCGGTTTTATGCGAATGGAAGGCAAGGGCGTAGATACAGAGGCTCCGACAGATCCCCGCCGACTAGAACTCGCCGCTTGCGTCTTCGCTTGTTCACGGTATGCTGATAACACACTCAGAAAAATAGAAGTAGACCAGGAATTGTCCAATTGGCGCACCTTGCAGCTCAACCTGGATATTTTCTACCATATCGCCCAGACCCAGAGTTTCCAGTGCCTTGAGAACATCTGTCCCTGTGATGCTCTTGTGCTGCTTCGCCACGGCGATGTCGTGTGCACTGCTCTTCGTCAGCATAACGGTTCAATGAAAGGAACGAAACAACTTGCGATCCAGCTGTCATTCGAAATCAATGAAGATTTACTTTGTAGACGCGTGGATAGCTCACCTAGTGTTGAGACAAAAGCCGTAGAGCCCTTTAAGAGAGCTAGCACAGTGTCTCGTGATAATTTAGCCTTGGGAGGGAGCTGCGCGCAGCGTTAGCCAGTGGCCACACCGCCGCGGTTATCAACATACCGCAGACCTTGCAATGCTTGTCACCAAGCTCTGCGGGAGCTCGAAGTTTTCAATGCCTTCAGTAACCAGCTCTTGTTGAGCAGAGGCAGAGACAGATCCAGCAACAGTCATCATCGCCTCCTGGCTCTTGCGTGGCATACGGTTAAGACAGACAGGCGCTGTAAATTTGATTGTGGACATTGGGAGCCATCACGGCACGGCGATGCCAAATTCTAGTCTCGTCACCACGAGAAAGCGATTCCACGATACATAGTTTAGATTCAA
The DNA here is from genome assembly GCA_015501595.1 of Hymenopellis radicata. NCBI lineage: Eukaryota > Fungi > Basidiomycota > Agaricomycetes > Agaricales > Physalacriaceae > Hymenopellis > Hymenopellis radicata. The sequence goes on along the minus strand of JADNRX010000210.1, from coordinate 75,091 downwards.
CGAATTCCCGCGCAACTCAGGTTAGTCCTTCAATTAAGGGACGACGCACTTCACTAAGGATACATGTAGGCGTACAATTACAAGGATTATACAGGCGAATAAGTACAAGACATTGTTTAGTGGGGCGCAGAGTGCCTCCCAGCTGGAAGAGCCCGCGAAACCCGCAAGGCAATAAAAATGTCATAGAACGACTGGGGTTGAATGAACCCCAGTGCCAGTGGTCGCGTGCGACAGGCTAGTTACGTGTAAAGCGTTCGACACCACCACCCGCTACCATTTCTCTAAAGCCCGGACAGATGAACTTGAGCGTCACCGCATACATGGAAAGGCTGAAAAATGGGTTAGTATAACGTTCAGAGAGAATAAATTGGCAAGGTCAGAAGGAAGGCAACGGAAAGATCCACATGGTTTTATGCGCTCTCGGACAACGAGTCTTTGACTCAACATCCGTAACTAGTTTCATCATGAGAGAACGATGGAGAGAATGCTTACCTAGCAGAGTATAGTACCTCTTCACCGACACGAAGCAGTAAAGAGACAGGCCTTTGAAAAAGTTACGATGGAAAACATGAAAGAGAGAAAAGGAAAACTTACGAATTACATGTCAACATCCTCCGGGACATCGGCATCCAGGTCCTCCAATTCAGCATCCATGTCGTCTTCCTCTTCGTCCTCATCTTCATCTTCATCGTCGTCGTCTTCGTCGTCATTGGTAGACTCGTCAGTGTCGCCGGGACCATCATCGCCGTCATCATCCTCGCCTGCCTGCACAACGTCAATCAAGATGCTAAAAGCCGTCAAGAGCAACGTACATCAGCTTTCTCCTCCTTCTGAGTGAGACTACGCCCGATGGGCACCAGATACGAATAGCCTCGGTTGTGAATAGCAGTGTTCTGTGGAAGGAATATGAGGACCAGTGAAGGAGCTGTCAAGGGTGAAATCAAGTACCTGTTCTTCCAGGTCAACCTCCTCGTCGCTCAAGTCGTCGAGCTCCTTCTGGAGATTTCGCGTAGCGTTGAGGTGGCCATAGCTAGTTCGTCGTTTAAGAGGCTGGGGAAGGACTCGCGGTGCAGGTGGGAGCAGATGAGGGAATCGTGCAGGCCGAGGCAGGAGAGTGGGTGTCGCTACGGACATGGCATCGGGACGCAGACCACGAAGATCGTGGTAGGTGAAAAGAAAAATTGAAAATGCCAAACAAGCACAAGCTAAATAGTCGTTAGGGACGGCGTTGATAAACAGCCATACATAACGCGTCGCGTCTCAGTAAGTAGTTCAGCGCAGTCAAGAGAAGAGCCATTGGTAGTGTAAGTATATTATTCCACGTCGTGAATCCGCATCCAAGAGATTATACATAAATGGTCCCAGATCAGCCTTACTACTTGTACGGTATACCGTTTTGGAACTAGAAGCACCTCAGTCACTACTTTGCAGTCACCCGCTTCGGCAGCGTTGAATGCGTCTCCCTTGCTATAAACGATGCCCACGTTATAGCTTTGCTTTTGAGTGAATAATCGATGGAGTCGTCCCCGCGTCGTTTCGAGTCATGTTCATCTGTCGCTCTTCCGCCATCCTTCATGCCTACTCTCAAGTTTCCCTGGGCCGACAACGATGCTCCATGGGTTATTCGTCAAGGGCAGACACCGCCCTGCCGTTGCTCCTCCCATACTAAACATGTCGCCTGGTAAAGCGGGTGTTGGACCACCAACGACCATATACTGGTGATGAGCCTGATGAGGAGTCTATCGTGTGGGATGCAGATGTCGTCTTGCTCTGCAGATAGAAATGGGAGTGGATAAGGGTGTACCAAGAGCTCCCGCATGAGTCGTTTGCACGCTTGGGGCAAATCATATTCTCCTGGGCTTTGCGCGCGCTTGTAGCGAGAGGCCTGCCTCTCCCGTATATGGTTTGGATATCGCCCTCATCCTGGATGTTGTCCCGGGCCAAAGCTTCATTCTGTACGTCGTCAGGTTCGGTGCTGGGTCGCTTGGATGGGGTGAACACGTCGGGATACGCATGTGGTCCTGCTCCCAACTGTATCCCTCGTGGGTGGCGTTGTAGTAGGTTATGCTAGGCGGATATTGGATTCGAGGACGTGGATGCTATGTTAGGGACTTCCAGGGATTGCGGAGGATACCGCCGTCTGTTTCGCGTACCCTCGTCAGGTTAACACCTCATCGGCAGGATGAGGTCGCACACCCATCTCGGACCCCTCGTCTGTCTGGCGCTCTGCTCCCAACGCACACGGGGCGAAGTCCACAGACCAGCGGTAACCGGTTTCCTGCGCGCTTGTCAGCCAATCGTTCTCACGTCCCTATCCCTCTCGTGATTCGGACCTCGGGATATTCGTACGAACCTACGAGTGTATATGCATTCAGATACCCATATAAAGTCGCTCTTTTCGCTCCATATATGTCGCGTGCTGCTGTACTTGGATATGTTCCTGTTTACTTCACGACTTGTACTTCGCGTCGCCGCTGCCAGTTTCTTTTATGTTCTCCTCGCGAAGTATGTAGAATCTTATGTAGCATAAACCCCAGTTGTTTGTATAATACATTTACAGTTTCCATCGAATCTTCGAATAATAATTGGGTGTATCGTAAGTGTATCGACAGGCGCATTGCCGACGAATGAGTGCTACCAAGGACTATGACTTAGCGCTGCCGGCGGCACAGATAAATAAAGGAGGAAAATGGCAGCTCCAACAACAAGAAGGACTGCAGTCATATGGTATGTATCCACTGCTTCAAGTGCCCGGCGCGCTGTATCGGGAACGACACGGTCATCGAGTAGTACTTCGCTGGAAGGAACATGGGCGGGAGTGCTGTCAGCGCGGCCTGGTTCAGTCGTAGCGCAGGTATCCGTCGCTTCAACAGCTCGTGCTGTGTCGGGAACGACATGATCAGTAAGCGCATCAGCGTCTGGAACATGGTTGGAAGTGCTGGTGTCTGCCGGGACATCAACCGGGCGTCGCGCGTATGGTCGTAGAACATCTTTGGCCTCTTCATTGATATAGAAACCGTCGGGGTCCCAAGGAAGCATCAACAAGGCAAGCAACATCTCGGGGGGGACCATCTGTGTGATGTCCGCATCGAGATCGATATCCGCTCTTTGCAGGAACACTGCGATGACATCGAGGATATCTGGTAAGTGGGATCTCCTACAACCTGGAGGAGGATAGACCGAGATCCGGCCTGGCTGAGATGGCCCATCCTTTGTATCGTGGTAGAGACGTTTGAGTATCATCGCAGTGTCCGCAGGCCTTCTGTCTCCATCCCAAGGAATCCAACCAGCAATTGCACATCCGAGCAGCCCGTCATGGCGTGGACAACGCAGGGAGGTACTGGGGTGCTGAATGAATGCATGGTTAAGTTCCTTGGGGAAGCGAAAACTATCGGCGGTAGAGAGTAGTTCACAGATAGCTGTGGAGCCAATCTTTTCGCAATAAGCATTAATGTCGTACTCCCCACGTGCCCAAACCTCATGAACGAGGTCCCAATGATGACATGTAACCAGAATTTCCATTGCTCGTTGAAAAACATGCTCATCCAGAGCCTTTGTTTCTCTTGCCAGTCGAAAGGTACCGCGGAGTCCAAAAAGCGCAGCGTAATCAAGACTATTGATATCGCTGTCGCGCTTTGAAACTAATGTTTTCAACCACTCCGGCCAGTCCCAGGGTCGAATCAAGCCCAGACCTAGTGACCTTGAGTCATGGGCCATGTAGTAGGTATCCACTGCCATTTCCCAACCTTCATTGAAGTTTGTATTGGCCAAAGCAGACTGGACGAGAGCGGGTTGTCTACAATCCATAAAAGTAGCTTTTTCCATCCATAGGTGTCGTAGCAGCTCCCGATGATCATCCCCAATGTGCTCTATGTGGCGCAGAGCGATGGTACAGATGTTGAATGTGAATTCATAGGGATCTTGAGGCAATACGGAAGGTTGAAAGTGAGAAATATACTCATAAGCTGAATAATCTGCAAATGCAGATGTATTAACTGTGAATGCTCAGACTCAGGGCACGTACGGATGAATGAAAATTTAGTAGATCTCTCACAACATGCTGCCCAGCCTTCTTCTGAATCATGCCCATTATGCTGGCATCCCAGTGAAGTGGCACTAAGCAAGCCACCACAGGCATTTATGATATCGAGCAAGGGAGGCATATGATCTTCCTGAAATTCGGGTTCGGATGGAGAGATCTCGCAAGCGAGAAGGACTCTGAGCACCGAGTATGTCAGATGAACATGAAGCATGAACTTAGACTGGGACTCAGTGCAAATCCATATAATGCTCTGAAGAGCGAGCTTCTTCTTCCTGGCACCCAAGATGCCAATGCGCTCAAATATGAGGCGATATGCATCATTCAAGCTAGCAGGAATGGATGCCAACACCTTGCGGACATCCGCTTTGTTGGTGACATCGTGCTCCAGTTCCCATAGCATTAGACTCGCCAGCAGAAACATGCCATTAGCATTCGCGACAACCGCTGTGCGAACAGTGGTTTGTAGAGCCTCATCTTCCCGCACATAAGGCAATGCGGGAATCTTGTCATTGATGGCCGCCAGGATGTCGCCATCCGCGGCCCGGATACGGAGAGATGGATAGTCATATCTTTGTGCAAAGACGGGGCGAGAGGTGATGAGAAGATTGAAATCGCCCCCCAGGCGTTGAATAGCAGCCACAAGATCGAATCCGAGAGGGCATTCATCGAGAGCGTCGAGGACAATGAAGGTTGGGCGCGAAACGATGCGGGCTGCCTCGATTAAGAACATACGAACAGAATCTTCAGATGGATGTATGTCCTTTCGGTACAGATCCAATAGATACTGCGGGATAGTCGACGATGCTTCGAGTTGAAGCAGCTGGCGAAGCAGACAGCACATGAAGGTGTGTGTCTCCTGAAGGTACTTGCGATCCTGGTTATATCGGCAAACAATGACGAGCACGACGTTCCCCGGGATGGACCGCAGGTGCTCAACAATCATAGCACTTGAATGATATCATGAATACTACTCGGAGTGGATACAACGGTACTCACGCGATAACGGACTTTCCGGCCCCCGCTGATATTGCTTGTTGTCAGCTAAAATGTAACGGCCGCCACAGACCGACGCACCGTTACCGTAGCACCACAATGTAGGCGAGGACGACGTCTTGCTTGCCCATTTCTGAAACTCTGGGCTCTCCAGAACCCAGCGGCCTGTCCCTTTCAGCCACTTACGCGAGTTCTCCGCATGGTAAGCGGAAAACGTGATCTTCGAGATCCATTCTGCCACTTTATGGCGTTCTTCGTCTTTGGGGCAATGAGGACTGAAAGGCAAGATGTTTGAGGGAATCTGTACTCACAACTGATAGCAACGCCGATAACTTGAAGCAACGGGGCAAAAGCTTTCTCGACGTCAGATAACTTCCCATTGCTATCTGCAATCATGTTGCGGACCTCGCGTATGAGTTCACTGCAATGCATGTTGAATGGTATCCAGGGAGCACAGTATTGGACTCACTTGACGTCGTGCTGCATAGCTAATGAGACCAAGCTCTTGTGACGTTCGAGACGAGCCAACAAGGCTTTGCTCTCGGCCTTCTCCAGCGGCCATGTTCCAGCGGCTACCATTTTCGACAACAATGAGCGCAAGCGGGTCCTATTCTTTTTCGTCCCTCCAACCAGCTTCTGTTCCAGTTCCCAAAGATCCCTCTCCATCAATTCGATGAAAGGTTTATTCGGGTCGAAGAGTAGCTGGAGGGGAGCCATTGATGAACGGTCCTGGGCGAAGGCTTGGTCTCGGAGGAGACCTTGGAGATTACCAAGCACGTCTCGCAAGGCCCCTACCTCCTGCATGAAGCGGCGTCGCTCCTCGGAGGATTCCTTGACGGCTTCGATGTACTCGTAGATCTTGACGCATTGCTCAATCATAGACACGATGGCTGTCGGGTCGACAGACATGGTAAAGGAGAAAGGTGACGGCTCGCCGAAGTAGTGCACTGCTTGTACCTGGGATGAGGGTGGGATCACAAGGTAGATTTACACAGCTACGGGCCTCAAGGCCTCATGTTTGACCGGATCTGTCCGAAGAAAGAAGCTGACGAAACCAGGTAGAATACAGGGATCCTGTAGAGTGGGCCGAGTATTCCGGGATGAGAGGTTTCTGTTCTTGTGGAATTTCAAAGGATGTTTAGAGGCGAACAGATAGGCTGAGAGCGTGGTTTACAGCACAGTAAGGAAGTCCGGTACTGCAGCCAGAGACCTCTAGCAGCTATGGGAGCCTCCATCTTGAGCTGTTCCCGCGCTTATCGATTGAAGGTGTTGTTCAGAAGGCGAACAAACGTTTGATTTCCTCGGAGTGGGCGAAGAACAAGGCGACCTCGTGACAGACGACGCGGTCCTTGGTAAGCAGTTCAGCGACGGCGGCATTTAGGGTTAGGGCTTAGGCTTTCCTATGTCTTCATCTTCCTTCGCCGTCTCCCGTGCATAAACGCCAGCTGGTCATTTCAGGCTCAACATCGCTCAAAATCTCGCTGCGACTCCCTTCGTCGAATCTAAACAAGCTGTCATCGTGCTCGTAAACCTTTTCTAGGTGCTACTGCAGAGCCTTAAGCCTTGCAGAGCGCCTTGCATAGGCGCTGACTTTTCCTTTCAACTTGCTTTCAACTACTTCTGTTCGATTCATGCTGCACCCTGCTTTACACTGTTGGGATACATTGATGTATGCGGACTTCATGTTTGGCGGGCGTTTTCAAATACACCAACGACTGACATGACGACTCTAAACCTTGCAAGTTCTGTCCCCTCCACCACTTGTTCTATGGTCCCTCTAATCCCGCTTGTAGTGTTGATTCCCAAACATCAGCTCACCCTCGTCCTTGTTCCATTTCTTGGCCGCGAACGCTGCATTCCCGTGTCGGAATGCGAAATCACTGTGTACAGCAAGTCTTGGAAGTCGTACTTCCAAACGATCATCCACGTTAATCTGATTCGCCGTGTATACGCACTCGACGGCGAAACTGACCCTTTTGATGGTCAAAAAGCACTATAGCTACGTAGTTGGTGGCCCGATTTTTTAGCATGCTTCGTTCTATGACAGTGAGTCTTGCGTGTTCGAATCGCTTTTAGACGTCTTTCGCCTAACCGGGAAACACTTTCACTTCCAGGAACACAATATCTATGCACCAAGCTAAAGATACGGTGGATGCGATTGTTGGACACGCGCTGTCATCCGTGAATGACTCAGAATGAGTGCGCATGCCGCCTGCCGGTACTTGCTGTCGTATTCGTCACTGGGGCTCACGTAACGAAAGGTTGTCAGTATCACCGCTTTCATAGTAAGTACCTAGATCTAATACTTACAGGACCTCCAACACCACGAGCCATTACATCAATTCGGAACTGCCAGTAGAAGAACGCGGTGCCCGGTACGAGCTTCTCCCAGGGGGGACAACATTACTATCTCCCGTACAAATCCGTCCTCGTCATTCAAGCAAGAATCGTGGATCAATACAAGCTGAGCCGCCTGCTGCCTGCTTCCTGACAAGGGCCAAATGATATCACGATTCCTGTGTGGCGTCGATAGTATGAACGACCTGATGCAACTAGTTGGGGATGTGGGCGCACTCTTCTATTATCTTTCATCCCGCTCGGTGGTATGAACAATCAAGGTGCGACTCATTGGCTGGCAAGCAACATCCATAAATAACGCGTCGTGATAATCGTCTCAGTGGGCGGGTAGTCAGGCAGTGTTAAGTAAAGCCAATGTTAGTGTATAAGTATATTATTCCACATCGTGAATCCGCATCCAAGAGATAATACATAAATAGTCCCAGTTCAGCCTTACTACTCACTTGTACGGTATACCGTTTTGGAACTAGAAGCACCTCACTCAGTACACAGTGAATGAGCGTGAGCGCGAAACAACCTACGCGTTGGAACTCGTCGTACACCGTACTCCGCACGTTTTCATGCGCATTCTTGATAATGGCCATCATATGGTCCGCAGCCTGGCGCTCGTTCACTCCAAGCGCAAATCGGTCTTTGAGCCGTTTGATTGTCCCCTCGCCCTTGAACGAAGGGAACCCAGTGTCCAGCATGAGCTGGACTGTGTTGACTAGTTGCTCGGCATGAGGACGGATCGCCAGGAATGCTTTGACAGTGAGGTGCTGGAAAAGTTGGTAGCCTTGTGAGTTACGGCCGCCCATGAGGACAACCATCTCGTGGTTGAGCTTGAAGGAATGCGCCTCGAATTTGACACCCTTATAAGAATGAGCAAAACTCAAGCATGTCGGAGATAACGGATGCTTACGCCGGGACGTAGAGAAAAAGCCAACACATCGTTAGCCAGGTGTAAGGTTGGAGAAGAAGTGGAGACACTCATCTATGTCAAACAAGAAACCAAAGTCTAATCGCAACGTTAGCGTGTTGTCTTTTTACACAATACCGTCACTTGCCAATGTGCACGATATGGCCTTCCCCGTCGATCATGATGTTGCCGTTGTGTCGATCTTTGATCTGCAGGATGTAGCATACAACAGAGTACGCAGCCATAGACGAGATGAAGTTCATCCGGGCCTTCTGGAAGGCTATGGTATCCTGTCCTCCATACTTCGCCACGAAGAAATCCAACAAATCATTGACTTTCGCACGACCCATCTCGTCTCGAGATGTTGCATTCGGAACAACGTCAATGACACCGCACTACGGCACTTGTGTGAACCCAAGGCAGAGAGGAAACAATTTGAAAGACTCACGCCAGGGGCAGTGGCAGTGACGCGATAAGGGTAGAGATACAAGGTCAACCCAACGCTCATGAAGATGTTCTTGAACATTGCGATGATCTGTAGCGCCAGCACATCCTGTCGACAGTCGTCGCCGACCTTGAAGATAGCTTGTTGCCACACGTCGTACTCGGCACGGGTAGAAACTCCTCCGCCCTCCCCATCAAGAAGCGAATCGGGGTTCATGTCGACAATGAGCTTTTCCTTACGAACCTTGAATGTTGCCATGAACGGTGCCTAATACGACGGAAATGAGGAAGCCGAGGGACGACGTCAACGAGACAGACCTTGGCATGACTTTGGAGAGGTCGCCCAGATTTCTTGTCAATGTCGACGACCTTCCCATCAGGATTACTCGGCAAGTAGACGCCAACGTCAACAACAATTTTCGCCATCTCTTCATCAATCTTGGCCTGGATTGAAGAATTAGAGACTGAGCGATATCATGATGTATCTCTTACTTTCTTCTCCGGTTTCGTCTTCTTGATGAACGGCTTCAATTTTCCCGAGATAGAAGTGACTTCATGGAAGAATCCGAACTCGCGATCGTAAAATGCCCTAGCTTCTCCTGAAAGGGAACTGACGACCAGTTCTGTCATGCCATCGAGAGTTGGCTTCATGGGATCCTCCTGCGATGATGTCAGAAAGTCCTCTCCCACGACATGCAACTGCTTACTATTTCACCGCCATCGTCCTTGTAGCAGTTCGCCTTCATGTTCCAGATTATCTGATGGCAGAAAAGCTGGGATATTTTGGCGGTCTCGAAGATGAAGCGAGCCACATAGCCAAGGTCGTCATAGCGCAAAGCTTGAACGACTTGTGGAACGAAGAAGAACGTAAGATCCACAGGATGTTGCTCCAGTACACGATGTGCATATTGTAAGAGTATTGGATCATTGCCGAACCTGCGTTCGAAGAAGGTATTCGCGATGACTGGGGGTACAGGCGCCCATAGGAGAAGTAGCTGCTGATGTTAAGATAGTGTCAGAGGAATGAACAGTTTGCTCACTTTCAGATCGCGGCGGACGGAGGCATCTAAACGTTCCTCGACTAAGAAAGGCACGGCTTCGGGCACATCCAAGACCTCAACTGTGTTGGAACGAACGAACTTGCTGACTTCAGACCGAATGTTGGGTAGTTTGAACCGTTCACACAAGTAGACAGCAATGGCAGGATTGATCTGCCAAGTAGTACGGATAATCGAAGTCCAAGGTGTCTATGTCCTCAGTTTAGAGAGACACCAAACACAAAGATATTGCTCACATCTGACGCGTTTCCGGCCGTATGATCCACCCCACGTCGGAAGTCGTTTGTCGGGTTGGCCCAAACATTGAGACGGTATATCTCATTATCAACCAACAGCCTGAGGGGTTGATTTATCTGGCGAAGTCTCGTCAGATAATCTGTGTACAATGGGTGAGCTTGTCAACACAGATAGGCATGTTCGAGCTTACGCGATGTACGTGAAGGTGTTTGAGTTGGCGCTAAACTTGATATAACTGAATCCGATCGGACGGCGTCAGATTGCAGGTAAGAAAGAAACTCTGATAGCACTTTGACGTCCGCATCGAGCTGGACGCGATCCGCACCGAAAGTCCACCTGAAGCTTGGCTTAGAACGATGCTCAAATGTTTGGGGAGAATGACCTACTGAGGTCGAACAGCAAACCAAGAATACGCAGCTGTATAGAGTGCTTCACGAAGTTCTCCCTCGCAGAAACAGTCGAGATGAGAGCTCTTCAACGTCTCAAAACCAAATAACAAGAAAGAAAATCTCGCTTCCCGTGCCAAAGGATGGGTACTGGTTTGAAATTTGAAATTAGTCTAAAGCTGCCGAATTGGAATGGAGTACGTACCTGAGAGTCTTGTGGGCGCGTGCTGATCTCAGAACCAAATGCTGTAGAAGGAACATGACACCTGGTCGGCGATATCTAGCCGCCTGCAGACGACTGAATAGCATTTGTATAACCAAGGCATGCGGAGTGAGCAGCCTCCTTGCGTTCGCCATCTCCCGATCGATCTCCTCCTTCTCAGTTGGACTGTAGCCGACCGGAGAAAGGAATGGATCTGCATAGCTAAAGGGCAGCGATGTCAGAATTTGAGACGAAACCCTAGTGATCGCCTTACTTTAGCAAGGGAGAGAATATGCCTTTCTCCTGACGAATGCTATCTGACCAGGACGATAAAAGCTCGCTCATCAAAGCGACTTCGATATCATTCTTCTCGGCAATAACCCATGTCCAAACTTCGATACCAGTAGAAATGGCGGCCGGAGTGGATACTTCTATCGGTATGGCCACAAGGTAACGGAGCAAGTCGTAGTCGCACTGTGAACTGGTGAGTCAAGGATAAGCATGGATAAAAAGGTCTGACCTCCGAAAGTGAAATAATAGTCGAAGCGCATCGGAATAGCAGACGCTTGAGGTCTTGGACCGTGAGCTCGCAATTCTTACCACGGATGCCTTCCATTGAATGTGCTAGTCGTGTCTTCAGAGCTTGGATTTCTCTCGTCGGGGCGATATCAGGTGGCAGCTTTTCCAGTTGATCGACACCTTGCGAACGGGTGTTAGTCTAGGTGTCAATATAACGAAGAAGAGCTTACCAGACCGCCCAGCAAGACGAACGCCTGCAGCCTCTCCAGAGAAATAACCCTTGCTCGCAATTTGACTAGCAAGGATCTTGGATCGGTCCATGTCCTGGCCAGACAGTGCCGAAAGTGAAGCTGGCCACAATCAGATGCCGAACAGCAAGAGGAGCAAGGAATAACTCACTAAGTTGTCGTTGAACAGGTCCCACAGCTTTACCAAACTGCTCGGCGATAGACGCACCAAGCTCTGCGCCTTCAACACCAGCAGAAGACTGATGGACAGTCAAATACTTCTGCAACGTCGATTGTAATTCAACAGGCGCTCGACCTAACGCGAGCTCGAACCAACTGTTCGCGTTGCGATGCAGCTGAGACAATATCTCATTTCGAACTTTATAGCTGTCGGTCAACTCCAAAGCAATACCAGTGCGCGATGACTTGTACTCGTATACCGGATTATACTAAGGATGATAGATCAGTACCAGTAACGACAACAGGCGGAAATTGTAGTACCTCGTCCGTAAATTCATTTTCGCAAGAGCGCCTCAGGAGGGTGAGGACCTCCAAAATGGCGAAGACGAGCGGAGGATCGCACATCAGCGAAGGGAATGACGAAATGAGACGATTCAAGAATTTGGACGCGACATCCCTAGCCTTGGCGACACGATGCGTACTGCAAACCAAAAGTGTTTGCAATTCTGAAGAGAGCACTTCCGGTAGGGCCTGTTGAGCAGCCTGTACATTCAAGTCACCAACACATCCTCGAATCACCTAAGACGAGTCTGAATTAAAGGACAATACGAATGCGTGCGACTTACCTTCTCGGCTATCGCGTCCATACATGCGCTCAAACCCTGATGCCGATTGAGACTATCGTTGACAAAGTAGGACACGAGAGAAGAGGTTAGTCCAGCAGCCGATCGCATGATTTCCATATCATGCATCGTTAACAAAAAGACGATTTGTCCTGAAGACAGGTACCGTAAATCGCTAGACCGAAGCGGTATATGGGCTGTCAACGACGTGCGGTGTTTCGAAATGACCTGCATCGAACCAATTAGCTACCGCTGAACCTGCTTAGAGATAACCTACTGTATGCGCGTATTCCTGGCGTATGACAGAGTTGTACTCCACGTCGCTTGCCACCGCATCTTGGGATTCCTCCACAACCATGGCAGGGGTCTTCGCGGCTATGCGAGCCATCGCAGGTCGCTTCCAGCCCATGGCGTTGGAATGCTTGTCCTCGTCACTAGTGAAGTGAAAGAGGATACACAAGAACCACATATTTCTGAAAAGCGCCACCACGACTGAGGACGAGTTGACGTGAGGGCTGTAATCCTTGTGCGCGAGAAGCGCGTCGATGGGTAACAACAGTGAGGCCAACTGCTCAATCATGTCGTCGGTCTATTTCAAGGCGGTAAATTACAGAACTCCAAAGGGAAGATGAACGGTTACCTTGACATGATGATTCGCAATCTTAACGTTCTGGATAGCTACACCTTTGTCCGCAAACAATGTCAAGAGTTCAACCAAGTACAGGTCGTATAACTCTGGACGACGATGCATTTCTTGAGCTAATCTCGTCTGTGCTGCCAGAACCTGAAAGATATCAGTGCTGCGCAAGTTGTCGCCCATGCAGCTCGCACCATATTATTCGAGAAGCGCGGGTCATCAGGATTCGCCGAGCGGTTTATTGTCGAGAAGACGCGAATGATGTCGACGAAAGAACTTTCGGGAGCCGATAGCGCTAAATCAACCAAGTTGTACGCGATAGCTGCCTCGACGGTTGGCTCGGCTGAGCGAAGTCGTTGAAGCAACATTGAAATGGTAAGACGTGTGACCTGGACAAAAGCCAGTCAAGGGAATGGAACCATCAACTGTGATAGAACTTGCCTCTTCAGTCTTGAACTCCAACGCGAGACGCGTGACTACAGAAATCGTACTAATCCCAACTAGTCGCTTCTCATCCTCTGACAGTCCGTGAAGGCCTGTCTCAGCGGGAAGGGCATCGATATCTTGCCCATTATACAACGGATTATTGATCAGCTGAGAGCTACTGGAATTCTCGTAGATTTCTTTGCTCGTCGCAGCAATGTAATTCAAGAGTGAATACATGTTGGACATGATCAAATCGTCGCCTGGAGCGAGCTAAACACAACTACTGTTAGCGAAGGATTGAAGCATATTCTGGTGAACCGACCTTGATACACTGAGCAAGGCATTTTGCAGCAGCAGCCAGTGGAGGAGGAGCGCGAGTTTCAGAAGCAAACTCGAACTCGAATATAGGCAAGGGCGCTGTAACGAAGCGGCGCAAATGAGTGGCCATTCTCGACGCGATATCTGGGAAGCTGTAAAATATGTTAATCATACGTTTGGGATAAACACTTTTGAAGGATTTACTTCTGAACGAGAATCGTTGTTGCCTTGAGAGCAGCCTCCTGCACAAGGTTGTCCGAGATCGGAGAATCCTCGCTAAGGAATAGCAGAAGGCGCGAGTACAGATGTTGGTCTAGTTCTCGTAGCGCAACGGAACAGATAGACGCCAGTTTCTAAATAGTGTTCAGTGAAGGTCGCCAGGGAAGTCTTTGTAACCCACCAAGCTTTCCGACATGGTCTCCCAAGTGTACGTATCCGGTGGGGGTTCAGTGTCCATATCTTGGATCTGAAGGAGGAGATCCGTGAAGCACTGCATCGCATACTGAATGGTTGACTTTAGCATGTCAGTAGTCTTCTGATCCTCAATTTCCAAATCGAGGGCAGGCAGTTTCATTAACGAATTCCACGCCGAATTAGCGGCAGCCGCTTCGGAAGGATTGCCATAAGTAACGGTGTGAGGCGGAGACAAAGCTTGCGCCAGGACTGTCCAGGACGTCTCCAGAACGCAGCAGACAATGAAATATCCACTAAGAGGGCGGCCTCTGGAGACGTAGCGCGCGAGAAATGTCTCGATGAAATGCTGGGCATCAAAGTCTGGCTCCTCCTCGTCCAAGGTAAACAGGTCGGTGATAAGTCGGTTAAGACGATCCACATTAGAATGCGAACATAGATCTGTCAGGCGCTCCCGTAGCTGCCTCCATTGCGAAGTGTTCCAGGCGAAAGAGGTCGAACTTATAGCACGATAAAGTCCATGTAAGGCCGGTGACAGTTGTGTCAAGATGTCCAAGGCTAAACAGGCGTTAGTTCAATTTCAGGTTGGAGAGGGTAGGACGTACGAGCTGTCGTGGCTATCTTTGTGGTAATGTCCGAAATGAAACTTAAAATGGCTTCAGTCGCGACAGCGTTGTGTTCAGGATGCAGACTGGCTACGCGCAGCAAAGCGGAGACTGTCGAGAATACAAGTTGATCAGGTAATGACCAGTCTATGGAGGAGTCAGGATGACGGTCAAGAAGTAGGAAGCATCCGACCTTCCCAGGACAGACTTCGGTCAAAGTCGATGTATGGTATGTCTCGCAGTACGTCAATGAGCACTGGCAGGATGCTGCCAATCCTTTCTGCAATATGTGCCTCGGGGAAATTGAAGAGCAATTCGCCGAACGCGATATTGCAGTGTACTCGGGACGCGGACTATGGTGTCTATGAGCAATGTTCCAGCCGAAATGGATGCCGTTCACCATGAAAACCCTGTCCACCTGCTCCTCCTCTTCCGCCTCTGTATGAGTCCCATTGACCTGCTTCTGCTCAACACCATTAACAGCGAATCCATTTGGTTGGTTAAAAGGTGCTCTGGCGACATTTCTCGTCTGTACTTTGGATCCTATCATGTCTCCTGCATAACGCAGGTCGTCCTTGTCTTCCCCAACGCTCGAGGCGATGTCCGACAGAATGCGCTGGTGAATGTTCAATTCCAAACTGCATTGAAGGTAGAGTCAGCAATGGCAGGTAGCAAACCAGCGAATGCCTACCAATCCATGAGGGGAAGAGTGTAACTTCCGTATTTGGCGACACCAGAAAAGGTGGCCTGCGGAACCAAACAAACGCGTCGCGTCTCTTTCTCTTACCACCATCATCGACCATGGTTCGCTCACCTAGTCAGTATCTCTCACATTCTGGAAATGTCAAGCTAATTCTGTGTACAGAAAATGCCCGTCCCTCTCGTGTTTCGGCACCAATCTCATTCGCCAACGAAAACAGCGACGACGACGATGAATCTAATTTCGACCTCTTCAACCAGAAACCCAAGACTGCCAGAAAGCAGCCTCCTCCCCCGGAGCCTGAAGTGACACAAATGGACGACTCGGACTCGGATGGGTGAGTTATCTTTCTCCTCTTAGTCTACCATCTGAACCGCGCTGCAGTGTTCAAAAATTCTTCCAGGAATACAAGAGTACGCCTTTCTGTCATCGTAATCGCTATTATACTTTACATTATGACAGAACAACAAGCCAAGAAACTATCTGCTCGCTCTGCCGCTCTCGAGAATCACAAGAAGGCTCTCTATGTATCTGGACGCAAACTGGCCGAGGAATTGTCCAAGAACGGCATCGCAACTCTGTTTGAGCTGGTATCTCTTCTGCATCAGCATTTTCTAACGCATATATGCAGCGAAGGACTCAAATCCAACATCTTTGCCCTCAGACAACGGGAACTCTCGTACGAAGACGTATCAAAAGACCTCGATGACATGGAGGCCCGGGCCGCGAGCTATGTGCATTCCTCTGAATCCCGAGTTTAAAATTATTTCAGATTCACAAAGTGTTCACAGGAATGCGTACAAGCCGTCTTGCAGATCTACCCACCACTTATTGAAGACTTATTCCAACGGCGCGCGGAAAGTATTGAAGCCGCCAGTGCCATGAGTTTGTGTTTCTTCATTTCATTCGATTAGCTTCTGACATGGGCTGTAGTCCAAGGTAATCAAGCTCGAAGAAAGCAAGCCCTTGAACAATTCCTTCGGAACGCTCATGCCCAGGTGGAGCAAAGTCGCAACAATGAACGTGTAGGTACTCATCTGATATCAACGTTCACGATCTGACGCCGTAGGCCAGCTGGCTACCGACGCTACGAACCTTATCCGACACTACAAGAGTTTGTTGCTTGGCTGATATCACTCTGGACGCCTCTATTCGCTTCTCGCTACTGTATTCGCTGAACATACTCTGACTCTGGACCTGTTGCTGTACTGAGCTACCGACTTGAACGTGAATGTGATATCTGACTTTCTAGTTGCAGCTGCCGAATGCGCAGAAGACAATCAGTAGAATGTTCACATGTTCACGTTCGAGCTTCCACGACGGCGTCTTCAACATATTAGCTTCAAGATCTAAACTCAATCTAAGCGCGCGCTAATAAGTCGTCTGCACAAGTTCGGTTCCTGCTTGTTTTTTGTCCATCAGCCCCTCAGTCAGGCCATGTCTCTCCATGGCACAGGTGCTCAACGCCGAGCAACTGACCGAAAGTTGTTCAACGGTTTGCATGCGTCGACGCCGAAACGCATCTTGAATCTTCCTATCGTCGAAGAGAACGCGCCTGATGCGATAATCACCGATGCGAGATATATAGGTTCGTACAATTGGCACGGAACCGCCACAAGACCAACGATGCTGGTTCCTGGTGCGTGAGAAACACTCACGTTTCTCCAGTGTCATTCGGACACTCCTACATATATAATCGTCGTCATTCAGGATCTCCACGCATCTTGGTCGACAAGCAGACTCCCTTCATCTTGCAACCAGACGTCGGGCACGTTCCATGCAACTATAACGGGCGCATGTCGCCCTCCGCACCAATGCTCCCCACGGTGTTGGCAGTCGAAGCCACGACTCCAGAGTTTGACTGGTCCTCTGTCGACTTTGTGACGGACCGAAATGGCCTGCGCAAGCTGCTGCAGTGGGTCACCGGGAAGAAGCCCGACTTTCGCCTCGACTTCCATCTACTGGGCGAACGTACGGTCTCTTTCCAGCGCTTCGAGCCCAGGAAGACAATGCCCACCGGTGGATATGGTATGGCGTTCGAGGATGCGGTCACGCGCCGAGAGCCTGGCTTTCACGATTCACCCCACCATCACCGTATCACTTGTTATGTGGGTATACAAACGGCGATTCAACTAAGTATTCACACTTACTTACATTTTGGCTTTCAGTCATTCGGCACTTTGAAACTCGTCGTGCGATACGAAGTCGACGCATGCGCTGCTCCCGAATCGATGGCAGTGGAGGAGCTTGCGACCTCACTGGCAGATCAGAGCCTTGGAGGTCCCACTCCCCTACGGACAGTCTCCATCGACCGGTCCAATACGATATCAGTCATCAAGCTCGGCCGCACCGTCCCCCAAGACCGTATCGTCGAACTCACGTCGACGTCAGGAGGACCGTCATCTCCCAAGTACATGCAAATGTACCTCTCGCAAACGCCGCAGATAGTGATCGGGCGCTACGAGAAGGGCCTCTTCACATCGGTCACACGTCAGGGCATTTACGCGGGCTTTGAGGAGCACGCGCAGACAAAGCTGAAGATGCTGCGCGCTGTTTTGGAGATGCTTCATGCGATGGTTGTTGCAGAGGGCTCGGACGGGCGGTTCAGCCTTGTGTGGCATGGTGGACAGATGGAGGTTTTTGAGCGGGCATCGGGTGCGAGGTGCCTCCCTGAGGCGTATTTGAAGAAATTTCTGGATGTCCAGCAGGTGAATAACTGTGTCTGTTGCGTGTTTGATGACAGTTCTACATGTTACTCTGTTTCGCTGAACTTGGCCGTAGTTTGTATTGGCCTCGTTTGGCGTCTCCTGTTCATTATACTATGTCAGCACATTCGAAATACCTTTCCTGTTTCGTCGTCTTCGATGCCGACGTGTAGTGGCACGCGGCTTAGTATAGCAACTGAGCATGCGCATCTGAGGTGCAAACCTTACTCTACTTTGACATGATGCTTGTGTTCGAGGCCCAGTGCATTATTCTGCCAAATAGAGCTTCTGTCAATAATCACCTGAAATATGAAGGACATAAGAATAATTAAAAAAATACAACAGTGAGTTTGAGTCTGAAATACGAAACCGGGGGGGACAATCAGTCGTCTTCGCCCATCCTGATATCAGGGCGACTTGGACCAGGCTCGTCCAAAGCTTTGGCATCCTGTCGCAATTCCTCCTCCTCAAGCGCGACAGTGTCTTGGAGATCATCTGGCTCTTCTTCATCCTCCTCGTCAACTTCATCCTCAACAATCTCCTCTTCCTCCTCTTCGCCAGCCTCTTCCACTTCCTGATCTTCGGCTACTGGCGGTACATCATCCACATCCATGCTCGCGGGCCCAGTCGAGATGGATTCGTTGGGCGTATTTGTGGAACTCATCATAGGTGTATAGCTGAAAGGCGAGGAAGAGCGACAGCACCTGGCTTCTCCTTCTGCTTGAGTTGGATCTTCAACGGGCTACCAGCTGGTGTAGCAGGTGGAGCGGACGCAGAGCTGGCGGTCTGCTTACCACGACTACTTGCCGAAATGATAGTCGATGTCCCCTTTTTGCTCTTGTCTGTTTTGGCTAGCTCACGGTAGACTGTTGACTGCGTAAGTCGTAATTCAGGATAAGACGGTATTGTCTCACTTTGTAGCTCTGATTGTAAGCCATCCACGAGATCCCCGAGTTCCAGAACTTCGAGGGCGCGTAGAACATCAGTAGCTGAGATACTCTTGTGCTGTTTGGATATTGCGACGTCGTGAGCACTGATGGAGAGGGAATAGGCGCGTCAGATAGCTCATTCTACGCGTAGAACGGGATTCTACTTGCGTTGCAGCTATTAACACGTACATGAGCGCGTTTCTGGTGAGAGACAGGTTGCAACGCACCTAGGTAGTTCACAAAGACCGTAGAGCCTTTGACAAGCGAAAGGATAGTTTCTTTCTGCAATTTCGCATTTTCTGGAATCTTTGCGGCGCCATTGTTGGAGAATCCGTTCTTTGAAAAGTGGCAATGCTTACAGCAGATCTAGCGATCTTGGTGATGATGCTCTTGGGCAATTCAAAGTTCTCTATGCCCTCCGAGACGAGGTCTTGTTGGGCCTGTGCGGATATCGAGCCAGTTATAGGGTCTTTGCGAACCATGATGTCGTGGGAGGAGGAGGAAGAGTGAACAGGGCAGCTTGTGATCGGGGCCTTTGGGAGCTGTTGACGCTTGTTGCGCGGGTCTCGTCTTGACACTTGCCACAACAATGCCGCCAGAATCCTCAACGTTCGAAGAATTGCCTGTGAAGGACGATGGCACTGCTGGCAGTCGACTCCCTCCTGAACCTTCCGCAGACCCGGATACCCCTACCCTTGAGGAACTTCCTCAAACAGCATCTCGCACCCGCCTGCCAAGGCAGGCGGACAGGCACTTTTTTGGAATTAAACAGGACGCGCCTCCTTACGGCTTCGTCTTCAATGACGACTATGACAAGCGATTCCCCAACGACCCTTATGGTCAAGAGACTTCTGCTCCCAATGCCAAGGTATGGCGCGTGTACGTTGAGGAAGCCGCTGTGTTCGATGCCAACATGGTTGGTCAATCTCGCGACGGTCTAGATGTTATGCTCGTATTTGTAGGTGATGTCAGTCACGATGATCTGTATCTGACTTGGAATTCAGGCCGGTCTCTTCTCCGCTATCGTCACGTCCTTTCTTGTACAAGTTTCCCAGAATTTACAGGCTGATTATGGGGAGATGACCGCCCTCCTTCTCCATGACCTCGTATTCATCCAGCTCGCTATGTCTGATGGTGTTTCTGTTACCAATATCACCAGCCCTTCCGTAAACCCCACCGCACCATTCGTGGCGAGCAGAATCGACGTCTTGGTGAACGGCTTTTGGGTCGTCAGTCTTTCTGCGAGCCTGGCCGTTGCACTTGCGGCGGTTCTCATCAAACAGTGGCTTCACCACTACATGGACCTCCATTCCGGAACCCCTCGTCGTCGCAGCCTTCTGCGCCATTTTAGATTCACAGGCCTCGAGCTTTGGCGCGTTCGCATCATTATAGGAATGCTGCCAATTATCATGCATCTTTCCCTTATGCTCTTCCTCTCCGGTCTCATCCTCTTCTATATTCCCTTGCATGTGTCGCTAGCGTGGGCTGTCGGCGTGATAACAGTCGTTCTCTGCACACTGTACCTCGTCAGCAACGCTCTTCCAATTTTTTCCCCTCAATGTCCGTATCAGACTCCCTTGAGTGACTTTCTGAACTCTGCCTACCAGGCTACATTATTATTCTGGCATGCTGTGCAGAGGGCAGTTGAATCACAGCTTCAGTTCAGCCAATACTACAAATTCTTGCCTTGGAAGACATGGCATCTGCGGTCTAGCCAATCATTGGGAGGTTTGGAAGATGACAAGGTCTTAGTTGACGCACTAGACTGGCTTTATACAGCATCCTCAAATCCTGTTGTGGAGCGCATAGTGCTAATGGCCATTGGAGGCCTTCCGGCTTCAGTGGAACAGTATGCAGCCTCAATCTGGCATGATGCATGGAATATGCAGTTAATGCGTCAGGATATTGTGATGGAGTCGACACAAAAACTTGAAGATGATTGCACGGCACTCATGTGCCTCCCTGGCTCGGAACCTACTCTAGAGCGCGTCTTTCGCTCCTATCTCTTCCTTCCAATTCGTGATTCACAGTATCCACTCGGGGAACATGAACCTAGGATTGTGAACACAGGCAATGCTCGCTTTGATCTGGCATTGGCGCTCACACCAATGGTCCGGAGGACACCAAACCCTTTCGAGATGAGGGAATTATTCATCTCAAGCAATGAAACTGCTGTCCACCCTCTAGTGTGGAAAAAACTGATTACCCTGGCTGCTTCTAATGGCACCTTTCGTCTAAGTGATTCGAAAGTAACAGCTGGTGCCCATGCTCGGTTCATTGCTTTCATGTTACCCGATTTTGCCTTCAGGTTCCCAATTTTCGATACCACTTCTCCCAAAGTATTACGACGTGCGTTGGAAGTATGTCCACCGCCCGCCATCTGGGACTACCTATCACAGATGCCGGCATTGATGGCCTTCGATGTCGACCCCTCCATGTCGTCGTCGACCTCTCATCGCGTTCTCCTCGTCGCTTCGAAATTTGCATTGTATCACATTAAGGAAGGTCATACTCTTCCGGAAGTCGAGATCCATAGCTCTCCTTTAGCATCTGAGGCGCAGTATCATTGGGCCTTGCTGGAGGCGGTTTTGCGTTATTTTAAATCAGCCTGGCACCATCTGACTCCTGCACCGACAGAACTATTTCGAGAGGAGCTCATGCAGTTAATGGAACAGATCGTCGCGCTCGACACATTCAGATTTCTGGACAGCCCGCACTATACTCCTTCCGTTCCGATGCAACTCCTCGATGGGTGTATCTCCTCCGTCCTCGCACTTTGTGATACATATAATACCTCTTATTCTCTGTGCCCTATTAATCCAACTCTCTTACATGTTGTGGTGTCTCGCTTACTCTACAGTTCAGACTCCCCACACACCCAATACCAAATGGACTACGCGTCGTGCTGTTCCATTCTACGCGACGCAAATTCTATGATGGTTAAGGAACTAATTTTTGGCCGCCCCGACGCGTATTGTCTCTTCGTTGAGGACAAATGGTTGAAGAGACTCGGTCCACTGTGGATGGCAGGATGGGATGGCCGGACCGAGTACACGACAGTGGGTAGATACCCACAGTGGCCAACACAGGGAGAACGGACAATTGACTTGTATGTTTTCGGTCTCAACGAGCCTTCACTGGCTGTCTTTGGCCAACAGTTTATCGACTACCTCTACGAGCCTGAGAACCTCGCCATCGCTGCGTGTGTTGTCTTTCCCGACGCCAGAAGGTTACGGTCCTTGATTGCAATAAATCCGACGCACTCGTCCTGGGATGGATGTCGGGCTCTCATGAAGAGTATTGTCTCATGGAACAACGATTTCAATCGTGACAGCACAGAGTTTCCAGGTGACTACTTGCTCAGCAGCAAGGTCATCCAGTGCTCAGATCGGCCTATACCGGTGGGAGAGTATGTACGGAGGAGGTTTACGGGTGAAGATGCAAGAGAGAAACTTGAGGCGGCTTTGCAAATTCTACCGCAATCGAATCGTTTGTCGGACTAGTAGCCTAGCTCTTACTGTCGTTAGTATAGCGGCAGATGATTCTCGACGGGATGAGCATCGTACTCTGTCCTTCAGAACAAATAGGTGTCTGCGTCGCAAATTCGTCAATTTCTAGCGTGGATTCAACGAGGCGCCCTTATCATCCAACTTTCGGTGTATACGGTTCCGTTACATATTTCTTTTGACCCTCGACATGGGCCTCCTGCTGAAGGAATTGCGTTCCTTTCGACGCAGAAACTATTCACAGGACGCCATCCTGCAGCCCAGGACTCTCTGCATGGCAAGCCGAATCCATGCAACTTGAGTGACTCGGAGTCACTAGCAAACCGCAGTACATTCGGCCTCACAATTCTCGCCGATTGAATGGGCAAAATCTGGGGCTCGGATCGCGTCGCAATCAGAGTGAATCCCGCCGGTGAACGTCTTGACGTTGGGTCAGTGTATATCCCAGGCCTTTTCGTGAATTAACCCTGTCTTTGACCCGCCCATTAACGGAAAAGCACCGCGGCGGGACGCCACACGACATCATCGACTGCTATTACAGTTGTCAGTTATTTGCAGTAGTTCTCGGACGACCGTGGATCATAAATGCTGACGTTGCGAAGAGCATTCAGCAGGGGAAAGATCTGGCGGGGCCGTTGGACGTTGAGACGTTGTATCCTTATGAAGTACACATTTCGCATGGCCATACTGACCAGCCTCCTGCGTTGTAATTTGAGAACATAATAGTATTTAGCTGGTGGGTTACTACTTAGCCAATTGTCGAAACCCGTAGACTTCCCCGCTAGTCCTGAAATGGTCTGAACTCGTCGAATTCACGTGTTGGCGTTATTAAGCGCAGTCGTGAAGACAGCTAGACCGGCGAACAGCTTTTTGAGAAGGGCTGTGAGTGTATTGAATGACTCTTCGTATCGGGGTACTACAAATGCTGCGCACCATGGGAACGGGTATTAACTCTGAGCTGGAGCTCAGCCCAAATCTCGTTGTTTGGACAGAGGACTCTATCACGTTCAAATAGAGACGGGCCTTATTGCTTGCAGCAAGGTACCAACGACGTCGAAGGGAAGACGCTCTATCCAAGAGAAGGAAAACGCACGGTTGAGTTACGGAGGATGAGCTCCGGCTATGTGTAAGTTATTTGACATATGGACGACGAGTTCATATCACCGATCCCCGCCAGCACCTGGCTACCCGCCAGCGTTGTACTTATAAGTAAGATGAAGATCTGGCTATTTAAGCTGCTTGATATTCAGCCAAACGCCAAAAGACAACCTCGTAAAACGAACGAAGAATTGCCAAAGACAAAGACAAGCGCTACACCTCGCCGGAGGCAGAGACCGGGCACGCAAAAAGCCAACTCGTCTGAACATCATTATCAGAAATGTCTAGCACATACATACTTCGGGTTTCAAGGACCATTTCGAATATGCGCAGCTGCTTCTTTCAGTTTGTTGGGAAGTCGGAAGTGTGGATGAGCCAAAAACGGAAGGATCAGTGATCATGTCGATCCGATCGTGCAACCAATTGAGTCCTTTCACCTGACAATTTATAACAGCGAGGACCAGCGAAAGCCAAGCCCGCTTTTCTCATGGCACCTATCCGCCCACATCAAAAGACTCGAACTGGATGCTTGACTTGCCGAAAGCGCAAGGTCAAGGTGTGTAAAGTTTTTTCTCTGCACCTTCGAGTTTGATGCTGACGAGCAACAGTGCGACGAGACTTCCATTACATGTGACAATTGTTCACGACGCAAGATGCAATGCGTCTGGCCCGACCCTTCGAAAGCTTCATCTCCCAAATCCCCCAAGATGCCACGACCTACTCCCTCTCCCGAGCTTTCGCTTTGCCGAAGTGCACCTCCATTCGATATGACCACTCTGGAGATAATGCACCACTACACCTCTGTGGCGTACAACACCGTATACGACCAGCCGCCCGAAGCAGCAGAAATCTGGAGAACCGTAGTCCCTCGACTCGCATTCTCCGCGCCATCTCCCTTCCTTCTGCACTCCATCCTCGCATTCTCCGCCCTACATCTACATAGTCTCTACGGCAGCGAACCAAAGGGGGCAGAATACCTACGAATTGCCAGATCATACAACACGCTGGCCGTACGCGCGCTCCCCGCATCCCAGGACCTAGCTCAAAATGCGGACCAGATCGTTCTCTTCCTGACATACATCCTGGGCGCGCGATATAAATTCGCGACAGAGTCGTCCGTCTCCAGCCAGAGCGAATGGTTCGCTGAGATTGGCCGGTCAGCACTATGGACACAGCTAGATCGGTGGGACCGGTACCGGAAAACAGATATCGGGCTGCTCATCCGCGCTCTGGACTCTACAGACGAAGCCGTTTCACGTCTTCTCGACACAGATGTAACACACGCCCTGTTCCCGCATTCCCTTTCCCGCCTTCACCTTCCGACACCCGACGCTCCGGACGGGGATGAAGTCCGCGATCCCGCAGTATCAGAAACGTACGCAGAGGCCATCAATCTCCTCAGACGCGCATTTACAGCGTCGCTCCTCCCGGATTGTCAGGCATACGCCGCGTCTATTTGGGTTACTTCCATGTCGGACTCTTTCATGGAGCTGCTGTGCCAGCGGCGTCCCCGCGCCCTAATCATAGCTGGTCATTATTGTGCTATTATGCACCGAATGAAAGGTCCTTGGTGGGCTAGGAAGGGATGGAGCGATGAGCTGAGTAGGATACGCGCCTTGTTAGACGATCGATGGCAGAGGTGGCTCGATTGGATGCCTCCGGATGCCTGCGAGGGGATGTTTAACGAATTGGAGCTTGGAAGCGATGATGGTCTGATGGATTGGATGTCGACGCCGTTCTTGATCACAAGTCCGGTATCAGTGCACCTGTAACTATTCCGAACAGTCTAAACTTTGTATAAATAATCTAGAACCCCATCCTGATAGTCTTCAAGGCAGATTATGCATGCTCAGCTGCTCCGTATAAATGGGACCCAGGTATTTCGAAGGATGGAAGATGTTGAATAGGAACATGACGCCACACATGAGTGTTGCATCAAAGACATACAACCACTGAGAGAAACGTCAGTAAAAAAGACTAACAGAAAACTATAGCACAATGTACCGCTTCGCTCTTCATCAGTTTACCGTCGTGACCGCCTGCATACTCGACCATCCGAAAGGCGGAACGTATCAAGATAAGTGTGCTGCCGACGTAGAGCGCCCCCATTAATCGTGTCCAGTGTGCCTTCTCGACGGCCTGAGGAACGCGCCGCATACGGACGTGGAAAACCACAGAGACGACCACAAAGCCTCCAAACCAAAGAATCTGAATCCCAAGGCCACCGAGAATGATCTTCTGGCCCATTTCAGCCGTGTCACTCTTCGCAGATATGCCGCCACCTAGAAAGAATTTAGCTTCAGAACCTTGTAGTTGTCACAAAATCGACTCGCACCTCCCGATTGTACAAGGAAACTTAGTACATCGCCGCAAACGAAGAACTTGGTCAAGTGGCGCACGGGGATGACAGAGAGCTTTTCTGTTCCCAGGTACCGAATGAGACGCCCCAGAATGACATAGATACTAGCTGCCTGTGCGCAATGGTTAGTGATGATATGAATAGTTTAATAACGTGCACGAACGTATAGAGCTGGGGCCAGTAAGATGAGAAGACTTTGAATAATATATGGCATCAGCTCGTCCGGCTCGTTGTGGGAATATATCCTGGCGATATATCCTCCGACTTCCACTGAAAACCGAGACGTTAGAGGCGATGATACTCGCGAGCCGCGATATTGGAGGTCCTCAACTGATTCCTCCAATCATCATCGCCAGGAAGTACCATGTTCTCGTGGCGAAAATTTGTTTAGCATGTATGATGGTCGAGAGGCCAAAGACACCTGCAAATGCGGCGGCTACAACACGCGAAGGCGTATATCTGTAGGCAGTTAGTCCTGGGTCATAGCAGTTAGGTAGAGTAATGTTTACTGGTAGAAACGGTAATCCGAATAGTAGTCGTCAGATTCGGACATGGCTCTAGCGTCTTAGAGAAATAAGCTCTTTTGCGCCGCAGTATTTATCGCGAATCGGATTCGCGGTGCGGGAACGTTCCCGAACGCGAAAGCGTTGATCTGTGTACACGTGCGAAGCATGTACATAGCGTCGAAGAAACTCCCGTGTTGACAGGATCAAGAAGTAAATGAAGTACCCCCTGAAAATCATTAAGAGTTGGACGACGAGTGAATCTGAATTGCGCATTCAAATTCGGAATGACGCGCGAGCAACGTCTTTGGTTGGGAACAGAAGGAATAAGACCTAGGCAAGAAATGATGGTTTTTCTAGATGCTCTCAAAGCTCTGTAGACCACATTCCTGCTCTTCTTGCTTCCAAAGGTCGACCTGGACCGTTTTTTTCAAGTTCGCTTTGATTACTAGATAAGAAGCACGGCTGATCGGACCGAGACGAGGATCCGTTGGTGAGGTTACATAAATTTGATGTGCAGACAACTCTCACCCATTTTGTGTCGCTAGACTATTATGCTGCGGCCATGGCTCCTATGCGGCCCCACAATAAGTCACGCAACGGCTGCAAGACTTGCCGAAAGCGCAAAGTGAAGGTGCGCATCTTGCTTGCCCAGTTTCGCGGGGAAGTGGCTCACAACAAGTAAGTAGTGCGACGAGACATCACCCGTCTGCTCCAATTGTGCGAAAAGAGAAATAGAGTGCGTCTGGAATGAGTCTCCACGGGAATCGTCCAGTACATCCCCCACTGTCGAACGATCCCCCTCGGTCTATCAACCTCCTCCCCTGCTCCTCTCGATGTGCCTCCACCACGATTGGACTTTATGACCCTGGAGCTGATGCACCACTTCACCAACCACGCATGCTATACAATACATGACCATTCAGATACAACCGAAATCTGGAAGAGCGTTGTTCCCGACATGGCCTTTTCCACAAATTGTGCATTTCTCCTGCACTCCGTCCTCGCTTTCTCCGCTCTCCATCTCCATCATCTGCATCAGGCACACCCGAATGCCTCCAAATACTTCTACGCGGCTGCCAGTCATTACAACCAAGCTCTGAAAACAATACCAGCCTACCCTGACTCGTCGTCCGACGACAATCACATCCTCTATCCCACCCACACCCTCATATCCCTTTATGGCTTCGCGACATCGGAATGTGTCTATGCGCAAAGTGACTGGATCGACATGGTGCGAACCACACGCACCGAGATGGCCTCGCGATACGACGGGTACCGCACAAGTTCCTTGGCGCCACTGATGCGCGCCCTAGCGACCACCTATGCCGCGATATCAGCCCAACTCCAAATTGACATGAACGGCCCTTCCCTATTCCCCAGTCGCTATCCTTCCTGCATCTCCCGACACCAGGCGCCCCCGACGCCGACGAAGTTCGCGATCCCGTAATAGCGGATACATATCAAAAGGCCATCTTCCACCTCAGACGCACATGGGTGGCGTCCCTGCACCCAGAGTTTCGGTGCTACGCAGCGTTTATCTTTCTGACTTTTGCACCCGACCTGTTTTTCACTTTGCTGTGGGAACAGCGCCCGCGTGCCTTGATTATTGCCGGGCACTATTGCGCGATTATACGGCGCATGAAGGGGCAGTGGTGGACGAAGAGGGACTGGAGCGCGCAGTTGGACAGGATTATGGCGGCGGTGGGGGACCAGTGGCGGGCGTGGTTTGATTGGGTGTCGGAAGTCGACGAAGTGCGGACCTTTGAAACATATCAGGATAATAGTGCTCTTTTTACGTGGATGCCCAGTTGAATTGCACTCCATATCCTACCCTTGCTGCGCGTTCGTCTTTCACCGACATAGTGGCGGTCCGCTGTTGGCTTGGCGGGCAAGTCTTTATTTATAACATAGATCATGTGCCTTCTAGCTTCGGTCTAGCTTCCTCCTTTCCATTGTATTATTATCAGATGTCAAATTTGCTGTGTACGTTCTCTCCTTTCGCTGAATGCTCCTAGTCCTAGTACCATGGCGCCAATAAGACAACATCATAAAACCCGGACTGGCTGCAGAACCTGTCGTCAGCGCAAAGTCAAGGTATGTCGCGTCAACTCGTAACCCGTTCCATTCTAAGTGGCGTCAAGTAGTGCGATGAAAGATCTCCAGTCTGCAACAATTGCTCAAGAAGAGAAGTAGAATGCGTGTGGACCGACAACGGCACCCCGCCCAAGTCATCCACCGTGGGACCAGCTGAATACCTCCCCGTCGTCGTGGCCTCGTCGTCTGCCATAGACTTCATGAACCTAGAGCTCATGCACCACTTTACACACTACACCTGTCTGACTCTCCAACAACATCCAGACGCGGTGGAGGTATGGCGAACAGTCGCGCCTAGCCTCACTTTCTCCGGCAACTCCACGTTCCTCCTCCATGCCATGCTCGCCGTCTCCAGCCTCCACCTCCACACGCTCCAGACGGCCCACGATACCACTGGCAAATACGCGTACGCGGCAGCCAGCCACCGCACGCAGGCGATGAAGGAATTGCCTTCCGCGTCCGATCTCCCGCCGGGCTCAACAGACTATACCCTCTTCCTCACCCACGGCCTTTTAGCCGTATACGGCCTTGCACGTCCTCCTGTCTATTCGAGCGGAATGACTGGCTGGATCTATTTCGGACCCAGGGCAGCATGGCGAGTGCCAAATCCAACGCGTATTGGACGGGGCCCTTGGGACCCATGATACGCGCTCTGCACTCCGCACATAGTGCCGTTCCGCTATCATGGAAATCGAGGAAGAGGGCCGGTGCTGTTCCCGTCGTCATTGGCCACCATCCATCTCCCCACTCTCAGCGCGCCGGACGTGGAAGAACTCCACGACACGCATATCTCCACCGCGTATCAAAAGGCTGTCGCATTCCTCAAACGAGCGTGGCTGGCGTCTTTGGATCCGGGCTCACAGACGTATGCGTGCACCATCTGGCTGGGCTTGGCGCCGCAGCTATACTTGCATCTCCTATACGAGCGTCGCCCGCGCGCTCTTGTGATCGCGGGACATTGGTGTGCGATCATGCGTCGTATGCGAGGAGGGCCTTGGTGGATACAACGACGGTGGACTGCCGAGCTGGAGAGTATTACGGCCACTGTAGGTAGCGAGTGGCGCAGATGGTGCGATTGGGTTCCAGATGTAGACGCCGCCGGACATACTATGATACAAGAAGTTGAATCAGACTCTGACCTGTTTCCCTGGCTAGTGCACCAGACAATTTAAAAGTTGTGGACTTTACGGGCGATACCGAATCTCTCGTTCTGTGGAATGTCTTCTGTCACGGTGCAGACTTGGATGCGGCAATTGCTCAAGATGCCTATCTTATGGGGCGCGCCATATCTCATGTCGAACAAGCAGACGATGTCGCCCTCCGGGATCCAGTTGCGCAAACTTCATGACGATCAGCGTGCCAAAGACCGAATGGGTGGTATTTGGTCCACTACCAGCCATACAGCACATTCGTCCTCTGGTCGTAGATGGAAAAGTGGCGCTGGTATCCCAGTACAAGTATGTTGGCATTGTCTTTACATCGTTTTGGGGAGGGAATGGTCAGCCCCCACTTATACTCATTATACGTTGAGAGAGCGGCCTGCATTCTCAAGAAATTTAATATACAAGTCTAAGTATAGTCTACGGCTACTACACACTCAGAAGTCACCCAAGAGATTCCGCAGAAAAACTCAACATTTAGAGCTACAACATGGGGAACACGTAACTACTTAAATCTGCAACGATAAACGATAAAGCGTGGCAGCAGTACAACTGCTGGGAGCTGGGGGTATGGAGGACACTGGCTGGTCAGGAAGATACACTAAAACATCATCATAATTTAAAAGTTGGACCAAGAAATGAGCTCCTCCCTCGAGGAGAAGCCGGGGCCTCCATCTGGACAGTGATACCGAGCGAGCTGCTGCGGACGGGGCGCTCCGCCTTGAGGCCCTTGGCGGGCTTGATGAAGCACCACGCGGGTATGACACCCAGCTCGATGCTATCGTCGTCCTGCTGCGGCGCCGCGGCCTTGAACAGCGACCGCGCATTGCCCAACGCGGCGGCCCTGCTCTCGCGGCCGACGACGCACCAGCCGTCGTCAAAGGACTGCACGAGCGTGAGGCGCTCGCCGGGGCTGACGGTGAGCTCGTCGGGGAGGATGGGGTTGAAGACCTGGCGGACCTTGCGCGCGGTGGCGGAGGACGAGGCGGACGAGTCGATGGAGGACGCGGAGAGGGTGGACATGATGGAGTTGCGCGAGCCGACGGAGAGGAACGAGGAGCGGTCTGCTTTGATCACCGAGCCGCGGTTGCCTGCACCGAGGGCGAAGGAGAAGGGTTTCGGGGTGGGGAGGAGGAGGAGACGGAGGAGCCGCCGGGCGAGGGCGCGAAGGCGCGGGGGAACATGCCGGATTGGCGGTGGAACTCGAGGACATCCTGCGGGTTATTGCGGTTGAGCACCTGGTCAGGTTTCTCGGGCAGGACGACGGAACGAGTCAGCTGGTCGCGTGAAAATGTGCCGCCTTTGAGGGCTTGCAGATTTCTGGAATATCATTATTGACATCTGAGAATGAAAAAGTCAAGAGAAGAGACATACTCGGGAAGAGGTTCCTTTTCCGTAGCTTCCACTCTGACGAGGCCCTTTACAGACAAGAACGCGGCACCGCGCACGTTATCCCGTTTGGCCTGCGCACGGCGTCGATAGATGCGGATGGACAACCAGATGGCGAGCCCGATCAGGATAGCGCCGACTACGCAGAATCCCGCAATGTACACAGGGCGGAGGGAGGATGACCCGGACATAACCTCGGAATTTTCATCTCTAGTGTTCAAAAGCGCTGGCATATTTGAGGAGGAGGGGGGGAGGGTGGACAGGACAGTGTTTTGAGGCGTTGCTTGGGAAGCGTGGTTGAAAAGGAATGGACTATAGACCAACGTTGAACGAAGGGGCAGGGAGAAAGGAAGTAAAAGACCGTCGTCGTCCGCTCAACAAGTGGAACAGGTCAAGGTCGTGAACGAAGGGAACATGAATTTTGAAAAGATAGTAGGGACCTGACCTGGACGTAACGACCGTATTGGTCACTATAGTTGCCTTTGGTCCGTCCTTATCTCCGGGTAGAACACCGGCCACTGTAGTGGTTATGGCGACCCGGAGGCATCTGTTGTGGTGTCTAGCTGCCAGCTGGCGTAGAGGGGCCGGCAACTGTCAGTAGAGTATTATGAGTATACTCATACTAATAATAGAAATAGAGCAGAGCCTGGATGGCCCAGCAATTGTGGTGTTGGTGACCACTAGGGCAACGCGGACGCGAAGACCACCATCCCAGCAACATCATTCATGCACCCTAAAAACAGACCAGATCGTCGCGATGAAGTCGGTGAAATTTCGCCTCGTCATCAGACCGTGCGGCGGAGTGGCGCAGGCACGGCTGTGCCTAGACCGTAAGTAAGTCTTCAAGAATAGATTTCAAGCAAAGGTAAACTCCTTCCAGCCCAACTCTAAACCTAGTGTGCACTGCACATCAGTGTTCGCGTCGCCAGGCGGGAGACCATCTTGATCTCGGTGGCGTCTTGTTATCCGCGCAGTCGCCCCTGAAACCAAGTGGAGCCCGACATGCGTGTAGGACTCGAGCACCGGCTCGCGAACTCTGGTCGTGTCGAGTAGGGCGCGCGCGTCGTTCAGAAGAAAGAGGGCAGACGGCTTACTGACCGCCTCTCTAAGCGCTATATGACTCTGGTCTGATGTTCTTTCAAGAGAATTCGAAACGCGTGACGTCATCACTGACCGACGGATTGACGCGTCGGAGGGGACAGTACTAGTAGAGCCTTTCATTCGTAAAGAGTCAAGGGGACGAAGGAACAGTTTTGTACCGGTACGTCCAATACCATTTTGACGCGTGGATGAGAGAAATAGAAGACGCTGACACCGAAGTATCTTCCGAATCTGTTCGAATCCTAGTGGCAAGGTATTACTGACAGTACAGTGTCGTAGTAGTAAACTAGTAAGAAAGCGTTTCAACAATAGCATCGATTATTCGAATAGCGTCCGGAATATGGAACTTTTCATATTGCAACGCCGAGGGTATGTCCCACCCAGTCACTCTCCTCACAGGCGCCTCCAGCTTCAAGAAGCACTTCTTCTGCACCTGCGCGCTGATTTCCGCACCCATCCCTCCCGTCATCCCAGCCTCATGTACGATGACCAGCCTTCCCGTGCGCTGAACGCTCTCGACGACAGTGTCGATGTCCCAAGGCATAATCGACCGCAGATCAATGAGCTCTATCTTGGCTTTCCGCAAAGACTTGGGAATGGCACTCTCCAACTCGGATGGGGGATTCTCGAGCAGATGCATAGCAGCCTCACAGTGGTACACTGGAGTGCCCCACGTCAAAAGCGTGAGATCATTACCACGCACTAGCGTCTCGGCTTGTCCTAGAGGAAGAGCGAAGTCATCTATGGGGACTTGCTCAACGGCCGAGCGATAGAGAACCTTGGGCTCCATGAAGATGACAGGGTTGGGATCACGTATAGCTGAGAGAAGCAGTCCTTTAGCTTGGATGGGAGAGCGGGGTATAACGAGTTTCAATCCAGAGGCGCCGATGAAGAAAGCTTCGGGAGACTGGGAATGATAGAGGCCACCGTGGCCCACCGCCATAGAAGGGTGCGAACTGTAAGACCGCCAACGTTGTACGAACCACCTGAACGGTAGCGGATCTTGGCCGCCTCGTTCACTAGCTTTTCGTGGAATGAGAGAGTGACTAGATGGGAAATGAGGATGGATTATACCTGATCAAATGCAGGAAAGATGTAGTCCGCGAACTGTATTTCTGCAATGGCGGTATGTCCCATAAGAGCCAAACCAATTCCGAAGCCGACAATGCCCTGCTCAGTGAGGGGAGTGTTGAAGACACGGTCTCGACCTATTGAGCGTAAGTTAGTTGTAATGCTGCATAGTTTAACGCGTACCAAATTCCTCCGCTAACCCCTGTTCTCCTCAGCGGAAATGAGTACACGTAAGAAAGGTTCAACAACAAATGATTCACCATCGTGCAGCGAAAGACGCCTCCAAATGCGACGTCTTCACCAAATACCACAGCATTATCATCTTTGGTAAGCGCAATGCTATAGGCGGTGTAAGAATACGGCCAGAATCATCGTTTATCCAAGGTATACCTCATGGCGTCACGGACTGCTTGATACATGTTCATTTTGCGCGTTTCTCTCCCTCCGACGATGGCTCTCGACGGCCCAGAGGCGTCCTCGTCAGCCCAAACAATTCCCGGCGTGCGCACCGCAACATCTCGCGTTGTTCGGAGCAATGACGAGGTGGCTACAGATGGCAGATGTCCGCCTGCTGGGGGCGGCTCTACCGCGACTGTCTCTGTTGAATAGGGCCGTCGAGAATGGCGTCGAGAACATAACAGGCGTCGAAAGGAGATCCTGGTGGTAAGAGACATACCTTTCGTGAGCCAAGATCCGGGACGGCCATCATCGTGGTCAACGGTGAGCGTGACCCTTTCAATCGGTCACCTCGATCTATTGCGGTCATGGAGAATGATTCCACGTTCGTTGCTCCCGAGGGCGTCTACTCGGTCACCGAGGAACACAAACCGTTCCTGCTCGTCGCCCACAACGTCAATGTACCCCTGGCCCCGTACCCCACACGTGTATCTAGCGTCGTAGTACGCTATCCGCCATCCAAGGCGCCTGGTGGTGCCCCGGGCTTTGCTCAGCTGCTCAATGTCGGCAGCAAGGATAAAGGGAAGGACGGGAGCAAGTCTCGCGACGACGGTATCAGCCAGTCGAGTAGCGATACGGGCGACGACGAAGGCTCGCCTGCACTGGATGTCAGCCCATCCATCGAACCCCATTCCCTATTCGCGCATGCACCGGCCGGGCCAGCAAAAAAGCGAGTCGTGCGGCCAAAGCAGAATATCCGGACAACGTCCTCGACGTTCATCACACGCATCCAGACCGCAGAAGGCAGCGCCAAGGCTCTCAACGCCAAACAAGGCGATACTACTTTTCTGTTCTACAACTCTGGCAAGAGCTTTCTCTGGGTTGAAGTTGGGTCGAAGAGCAAGGTCGGGCATTCAGTAAACGAGGTTATCCTCCTTCTTATTGATACCGCAGGAACCGCTAGCAAGAGTGACATTCTCTGCTCATCCGACGTGCCACGATGTCAATACATTCACGGCCTCGCCGGAGAGACTGGATGTAATTATTGGATTCAGCACCGGAGATCTTGTCTGGTTAGGTATCCCGCCACTTCGCGTCCTCGAACCCGTATCCTAAAGGATCCCACAGATCCTATATCATCACGATATGGCGTCTAAACAAACAGGTATGCTATCCGAATACTCGCAGATTCACTGCCCAACCTCGATCTGTAGGGCTGCATCTCCAACTCTCCATGCACTGCGGTCCGCTGGGTTCCCTCCTCCTCTACCCTCTTCCTCGTCTCTCACGCAGACGGAACCATCATAGTCTACGACAAGGAGCGAGACGACGGTACCTTCAAAGCGGAGGATCCATCTTCGTCCAAAGAATGGGATCCAGTGGACAACATATTCGTGACCATGCCGCCCTGGCATCCCGTCTCTGGGCTCAAAACCGAGAAAGAAAAGGCGGTCAAGAATCCCGTGAGCCACTGGCGCGTGTCCAGAAAGAGCATCGTCGACTTTGTCTTCTCGCCCGACGTCAAGTATGTCGGTGCCATCTCGGAGGATGGATGCCTGAGGGTCATAGACGCTCTAGCAGAACAGCTGGTAGACTGTTACGCGTCGTATTTCGGCGCGCTGACTTGTATCGCCTGGTCACCGGATGGCAGGTTCATATTAACTGGCGGTCAAGATGATCTCTTGACAATATTCTCCCCCTGGGAACAACGCGTTGTCGCGCGCTGTCAAGGCCATTCCTCCTTTGTCACGTCTGTTGCGTTCGATGACCTCCGCTGCGACGGTCGGACGTACCGTTTCGGCAGTGTCGGCGAGGACAACAAACTCATACTCGTACGTCTTGAGATATACTTGCCCATAGTGGTCCTCATCGTCGATTACTAGTGGGACTTTTCCAGTGGCACACTACATAGACCAAAATTCCACGCAACACATCACCAACGCGTATCCATGTCTTCAACTGTATCACTAGCCTTCCGGCACGACAGATCTGCTCTCCATCTCCCCTCTGTGTCGCCCACAGATGAGAAGCCATACCCGCGCTATCACCCCGCACCCTCGCGTAACGAGGTTGCCGTCGTCCAGCCCGTACTGACGAAGCAAGTCGAAGGCGACCTCCTCGCCGCCGTAGCCTTCCTCCAACGCTCGGTTCTAACTGCATCCAAAACGGGACTCGTCAAACTATGGATTCGTCCATTAGCGCTGCGCGCACGGAAGAATGGCCATCGCGCCCACACTGCGGCTTTTGATTAATGTACTCTCCGGATTAACTTATTCTATCTTTACAATCTGTGGAAAAGCTATCTGTACAATTGCATGTTACTGTTTGAAGACGACGATCCAGCGTGAAATCAGGCCTGCATCAATCTAGATAAATGTGGAGTCCTCACTCAATGCACCACTCGCTTCTCATCCATACTTTGATGCAATGCCCCCCCCTAACGATGGTTTTAGCTTCACTTATTGACTGTATCGTCTTGCACGCCCTCCTAGACTGTACATTGGACTCTCATCCAGCGCGCAACGATGTTACACTCATGCCAAGTACACTGCAGCCGAGCCTTCACCTATCCATGAAGTCTGTCAGAGCTCATGTAGCTCCCAGACACCGAGTGACACAACGGTAGTAGTAGTAGTACATCCACGGCAAGGGCAGGATACCAATTATAAGCGGGTACACAATGTATGGATGTCTTCCAAATGCAAACAGCATTCCGACTAGGTAACAATGGTGAAGTCTTGATGGATGGCAGGGGGTAAGGTTGGGTTATCATTTTCTGAGCTGGACCACCGCTCTTGGGATCTACAGTCTGAGCTCGTCCTTGAGTACCAGGAGCCTGCCGTAGAGGTGGTACATTAGCCATGTTAGAAGCTTTACATCTCGGTAGTGCTCTAGACTTGCGAGATAAACTCCTTTTTCCTTCATGGTAGATGTAATCTGCTTGCCGATCAGACGCGTCTTGATCACCAACCATCACCATCATGCTCACACTGATTTTCTTGACTTGTTTATCGAGAGATACAACTTTCTGTCTCTGCTCGACACCCTTCGTGCTGACCCGGCGATATCCGCCTTGCTGCAATTGCCCAAGACCTATCTCTACGCAATTGTCGCCTGCTTCCTCCTGCTTCTCTGGCCATTTCTCTCCAATGTGTCCCATACAAAATCCTCAAACCCGCGGATTTATCTCCCGCCCTCTCTACTCTAGTCGTTCCGACTAGGAACGCTCGTGGCATCATGGCCCTCGTTCCGCATACTACGCACAAGCAAAACATAATTCTTCCTCTTACGCCGTTGATGGACAAAATCTGTTCTGGAGACGTTGAACTACGACGCGCTGTGGAGGACCTCTCGGATCTTTTTCAGGACCGGCTGCGTGTATATGGCTGGAATATCGTGCTGGATATCGAGAGGCATGTCGCTTACATCCCTTCTTCGAGGGCTCACGCTCACCTCGTCTTACTGTCGGAGGGAGTACGTCTCCTTCCTCGCGAGTGGAGGGTTCCCGGTGGGGACTTCTTCTCACTGGCGTGGGTGGCGCTCTGTCGTCCTCTTCGTTCATGGTGGGCTCTTCGGGTGTTTGGTGTCTTCTTCCCCCGTGTGGAGGGGCGAGTTCAGGCGGGGAGTTGTTTAGCAAAGACGTGCATAGTCATGTCTGTCAATGAGTTGTCAGTAGGGAGTCGAATGAAGGGAGGCGCCCACGTACCAGGGAGTTACAGTATGCGAGACGAGTAAGTACAGCAATAGATGTAGAGTGTAGTGTATGTAAGTCAGTACAAAGTTTCATCTCCGGGCGGCACTACTCGAGTGTGCCAGAGTTTCCTTGGTGTAATGTCGATAGCCACGGCCCAGTCCTCAAGACATCTTTTTCCTGAAACAAAACGGGACAGTTAGAACAAAGCTCAGGTAAGGAGAACAGCAGCGTACAAAAAGTTCCTCCTCGAGATTCACTCGTCAACAAGCCCCACAGATTAGTCCAAGATGGACTAGGGCAGGAGTCGAGTCAATACTCCCTCCTGTACTGAAGATGAAAACAAAGGCCTGAAGACACTCAGGTCAGCAGTCAATTGAGGAGAAGGAATTCCGGCTTACCCACAACAGGTAACGAGTCGATGCGAACATAGTACCAAGTTGCGAAAGGAAGTCGGTGACTATTGTATAGTCAGCAACTAGTCGGTCAAGCATCTCACGCTACGTACCGAACTCGCTGCTAAACATGGGGGCTACATAGCCGGAATGCTGTTTTAGTGTAACCAAAGTCGACAGCTACGAAGGAGCAGCGTTAACGTCGATATCAGGTCAAAATCGAGGATAAACTTACAGAAAACATTTTGAGAGCGTTTAGCTAAATCAATAACACGTCAGCATAAGGAATCAGTCGCAAGAGGCGTATAACATACCAGGAAAGAACGAAAGTCAACGTAGGAACTGACCGCCGGGACCGCCACCTCGCGCTTCTACGCCATCCTCCGAGTAAGGACTCGCGTCTAGTCATAGTAGTGGCGACCTATAGCAATCAGCCGGCGCAAAGCCAAACCGTCGTTCACCGGCACGTAGCCAAATGATGAGTCCACAGTGTGATTTTGAAGTCAGTGTCCATTTAGGTTGCAAGATCGAAATCAGCGGCCGTGTGAAGAGAACGGTCAACAAAACACCTGTTGAACAAGGTCAGGACCGCGACGTGAGCCCGAGTAACATGTCACTTACTTGTTGACATCAATGTCAAGGTTATCGTATCATGATAACAAGACAGTAGTCGCACCGCCAACAGAGTCGCGTGGTTGACGTTCTCGCGCATCGAGACCCCTGGAGGTGCACCGACAGATGCGGAGTCCTCACTCCGAAGGAAGACCGCTAACAAGAACACCTGCAACTATTGTAAACATGAAATCAACGAGAACAAGTAATACCGCTTACTGTAGAGGATCAAGCAGCGTTGAGACGAGTCTTGCCTAGCGTTAACAGCCTGTAGAACTTGGGTGCTTGGACTTCAGATTTAGATCGGAACCTGAAGACAAGGAGGGTTAAGTCAAAGGTACACGAGGCGGGAAAAGGATACACACATCAAGCCCTATCGAATAAACCTGTTGAGTCATCCCACGCCAGCGCTAGGTCCCTCGACATGAAGCCGCCGTCTCCCCTTCAAGAAATCTGGCGAGTCGGTCATTGGGCGAAGGTACGTTTACTAAGGGATACACTAACAGGGTTCTTCAGTCGGTATACAGGATAACAGCGAAGAGACGGCTTACCGCGAACGTGGCATATGTCCACGACTTGCTTCCTCGAGAGACAGGAAGCGATCAGTCGTAACCACCCAGCGCATAGCCGAGTGCGCGAGTACCCCAATCAGCCGGCGCGTAGCCAAATGATCTTGCCCGGCACATAGGTAGCCTTGTTATCGAGTTGGCGGCAGGCTGAATAGATAGTTCCTGGAAGTCGCGTGAAGCCCTAACGATGGTAAGTATTCAGAAAACACATGTGGTAGCGGCTCACAGATGTGGACAATGTGATGTTGAGGATAGACTAGCTAGCACCAATAAGTGCAAGCATTGAAAAGACAAGAGAAGAAATTACCTGTGGGTACAATCGAACATGGTGATACCAGTCGATGAAGGAGGTTCACCAAATAGTCAAGAACACAGAGACCAATGAGTCGACTAGGAAACATGGGAGTCGCGTGGGTATCCGGAATGCAATTACTCGATGTCTGTCTGTGACGATACTGAGTTCAGAGTTGATGGAGGGAAGGACTGCGACGTACCAAGGCTCGAGACTCAACGGTGAGCCGTTCTAAGACGAGGATACACCAAAAAAAAGAAACACTCTTCGAAACCGGGCTATGGACAGCGGTGAGAGAGGACGTCGTTGGTCGGACTCATGCACGTCGAAGACAAGCCAAAAGGAACCCGACTGTGAGTAACGACGACGAGATAACACCAAGAGAACACCTGGGTAAAGGGATGTCAGAAAACGGTGAGAAAGCCCGTTCAGCAACGCACTGGATAGTTGAGCAATGCATCTCACGCCGTCGGAAACAGAGCGTAAAGTATCCTAGTCCCTCATTGGGCGTGTCAACGTCGCAGTCGAGACGGCGCTTACTGGCCGACTAGGAAAGTCTGAAAAGCTGGTGAGTAAGCTCGTTGATGAGCAAGGAAGAGAAACGACTTACGGGAGGGTTCAAGCGTCGTGAGAAGCAGCGTTGAAGGCGACTAGACAAGGGACAAAAAGTTGAGTGACGCGGGATGATGGTGGTCGGGAGGAAACCCACGATCACGATCAACTCAGTAAACGGGGTCACGCTTTTAAACGCGTCGGGATGTCGATGGCGATAGCGTCGGGGGACAGAGCGAGATGGTCTGCGAGACAGTAAAAAGGTAGGTATAGGGCAGAGGAGAACATAAAGACTGAATATGAGAGAAGAGGGAGAGAAAGTGGAGGATGATGGGTCTGGTCGGATTCTTGCCTCCTTTTATCGCATTTACAGCAGTCCAGGCCCCAATCAAAACGTAAATCGCTTCGGGTAATCGGTCTCCGTGGCTTAGAAATGCCGCTTGAGCGAAAACGTCTGGAACTTCCAAGCAATTTCGTGCCGCCACGCCAGGCCGTTTCTCGCGTCCCGCGTAAATGAGCCTCCCTGCGCGGCCTATAGAGACCAAAATATCTCATTAGTACCTATCTCAATTGAACTGTGAAAGTTGCTACACCTCAGAGAACCAAACCAAAACGAAAGGAACTTATCCCCTCCTCATAAGTGCAGCACTCATCCTTTCCCTTCGTGTTCCTCAGTCGCCAAGCTCCAACGTGCTGGAATCGTTTCAGGATCACCCTGCAAATCTGATGGGAGTCATATTGAGCCGCTTAAACACGGAGAACTTGGAAAACTTACAGATCTCAGTTTCGTGGCGGAGATGCGCACCGCTTCGTGTTGCGCTCTTCGCCCTTCTAGACCCGGAAATAGGTCTATGTTTACGTTCTAATCAAATATCACAGGATCAGAATGAAATTGAAGCGATTGGACAAGGGAAAAGGCACGAACCTTCTGACTGCCATATTGAATTCAGGATTATTGTCGTGTGATTGTCGATTACGGGCAATATGCCACCGCAAGTAAGTCCAGACAAGGTATATACAGGTGCTCAAGTCGCCAGATCAAGCCAGCTTGGGCGGGAAACACTGATTCGCCAAAACTGTCGGAGGTATGGAGGAGGAGAACGACGACCTGCGTCATTTCCCCACATCCGAGAGGTCAAGATAAGATTGTCGACGCCCCAGACACGTCACAGGGTTCAAGAAATCCTCGTGTCATCGATGGTCAGGGTCCTAAACACCTCGCTGAGGCGTTGACGCGAAAAGTCGGGGTAAAAGCGCGTCCAGCTCTCCAAGCACCGTCGGAATTAGTATTACGTAAGCCTAGAAGGAGTATCCAAGTAGATTCAGGTCCGCTAGAGTCGCCAGAGAGCGGGAAAGCAAAGGTACGCGTTGGTGTAACCACGTCCAAGATCGGACTGGACGTGGTTCGAGTGCAAGTTTACCCGATCACTTGGGGTCACTTGGTCCGTATGGATACCTTTGAATACGATATTTCCCCCTCAATTCCGGGACCTTGGGATGTCTAGAACGTCGACGCAGCTTGTCATACCCACTGGACGTGCGGAGGAAGTATTCCGCGCTGAACACAGGATATCATCCTAGCGAGTAGACGGACATGACCTTCAGGGTTCCTAACATCGATCGCGTAGGTTTCTGAGCTCCCCTGGATTGAAGTTTTCAAGAAGTTTACATTTGACGTTTCGAGACTACTCACTTGTTCGTAAAAGTGGACATGTGGCATACTGGTAAGTCCGCGAATTTCTCCGACTTTGGGTATTTCCCATGTTTGAGTAGGATATCCTACCATACTCTAGACAGTATTTTGGGCTTCTCTACTGTCTTTAACGAGTGTCTATTTCGAGATATATATTTTGTAGCTAAGTTCAAGTAACACTTTGAAGGGTATGGGCTTCACTTTGCTTCACTGGTCTTACTTTTGCGCAGTTGAGATTTAGACAAATAAAGTGCATTCTTCGCATAGTCTACAAATAGACGTCTCTAACGGCATAAATGCTATGTAGTCCTACCCGTTACAACGGCGATACACCGCGCTTTCGCTCCTAAGCCCGCTAATACACCTCACGAAACCAAATCAGAAATACTCTAAGAGTAGGGCAGAGGGACATAGTTGCAGTCGCCGTCACTACGAAATACAAAGCGTTAATTCCGGAAAGTGATCGCAATGAGGTGAAGGGCACGAACCTTCCTGTTCGGATATTGAACAAGTCTTCTTCTAAGCTCCGTGCGTAGCGAGACCGACAGTCGTGGCGCCCGTCTGGTAGCCGTCGTCCTCGTTGCTGAGCCTATCGACGCCGGCGAAGCCGTAACAGTGGTCGTTCAAGTGTGGCGTCCATAGTGTCGTGTCTGCAGCCAGTGAGAAGCCCGCAACGCAGGCGCAGCGGCGTCAAAGCCGCTGGTCACTGCTGCCGTACATCCTACTGCACGAATAGCCCAGGAAATCAGGGATACAAAATCAACATACCACAAGTTCGCCGCCCCCGTGTCCGAATCCGTCCATAAAGCCGACCTGTACAGGGTCCGGATCGCCATCACGACGGAGATTATCCAAGTACGTCGAAGCCTAGGCTTGCAGGTGTAGCAGCCCAGTTCATGTTGAAATTCTGGTGTTG
Organism: Hymenopellis radicata; assembly: GCA_015501595.1. Lineage (NCBI taxonomy): Eukaryota > Fungi > Basidiomycota > Agaricomycetes > Agaricales > Physalacriaceae > Hymenopellis > Hymenopellis radicata. Next base: position 32,793 of record JADNRX010000210.1, on the reverse strand, counting down.
AGGACCGGGTCCGTAAGCGAAGCGCGTTATGTCCGTTGGTGGTCGTGGAGGGGTCGTTATCGCTGCATGTGCCAGTCCTGTACATCCCGGCGTAGTCCCAAGTCATCCGGTGAATGGACCATGTGGCGCGCAATGTTCGATTAAGCCGTCCGTATTTGAGGGAGCGAGAAGCCCGCATGGCGAGCGCAGCGGCGCTGCTCACTGCTGCCGTATTCACCACCTGGAGAAAATCTGAGCCGCCAGAACAGGTACCAAGCAATATGAAGGTAACGTACATTGCCAAGTTTGCCGCGAAATGTCCCAATTAGGCGAATGACCTGTTCCCCTACAGATCCAGATCGCCATCAGCGGCGGCTTTTACCCAAGGAGAGTCGAATCCTGCGTGTTCCTGTATTCCACAATTCAGTCTGAAGGGGCAACACGAACGAGTCGAGGTGTCTACGCGGCCGACTTGATTCCTGGTGCGCCGTCAGGTTCGAAAACAATTAATCTGAACCGTGAACGTACCAAATTTGATGGTAAGAATGCACTAAACCCCGAGGAAATAAATGTCAGAAGTACCCGCGAAATGAACCCAGAATACTCACTTTTCCCCAGAAAAAAAAGCCTGGCCGGCGAGGCCCCATCACGCCGTAGACGTTCAACAGCCTGTAAACCGAAAGAAGAAGTCTTGCGCTAGGCAGCTACAAAGTGTGGCGGCATCACAGGGAGGCGGCGCAGCCGCCTCTTCGTCCAGGCGCGAATTAACGCGATCGCTAAAGGAATCCCATCATATCTACGCCCGAAATGAGGTCGATTTGATCTGAAAAGGGTTAGAAATAGTATCGAAGAATGACGGAGAATATGTACCTTTTTCTTGAAAAAAAAAAAGCCGGTCCGGCGAGGACAGCAGACGCTGGGAAAGATCAATATCTCGTGTCGCAATCTAGACGTCTTGAAGTAAGCTTGTCCATGTCGTCGGTTGCGTGTCGGGAGGCGGCGCAGCCGCCTCTGCGGTTCTCGAGGAATCGTAAGGTGCAGAGCCTGAGCGAAATTGAACCCAAAACGTTCGAATATCAAAGCCAGATCTGATCAAAAGGGTCAGAAATGAAGGGGGAATATCAACATGAAATACGCACCATTTCACGCGAAAAAAATGCCGGTCCGGCCCCACGCCGTTCTCCTTCAAGATTTCGTTTCCGGCCCATTTGGCAGTCGGCATATCAAGGCGTCGTATTCCGTTGAATGTTCGGAGGATGAAACGACCGAGTAAGCGATAATAATCGTCTGAAAACTACGTCAAATGGAGAACCGAATGGACGAAAACCACACACTTTCCCCCGAGCTTCCCGCTATCCCAGTTTCAAGAATTGTCACTCTTGCAGTCGAAGGGTAAGTCGTTCCGCGCAGAATCAAGCCTTCAAACGGCTGCGAAACGCGTCGTGTTCCGGGTTGGCGTTTTTGAAGATGATGGCGGGAGGAGAACGTTGAACTGCCTCATTGGGTGATCGACGGTTCTTCTTGTTTCCTCTCAGTCACGTCGCGTCAAGACGCTGCCCATTACGCTCGTCTCCATGACTACGACCTCTTTTGTAAACCAGTCAGCCTGGAATATCCGACCGAACTGGATACGCACTTGAATCTCCCGCAAAATGTGACCCCGGATCTGGACAAATTGAGCTGCTCTGCTCTCGGCGCGACTACCTAAACTCTGAGCCGGATGGCGACTGTTTTCTCTGTCTGTGCGCTGCCCGAGTCTCGAGTTTGTCCTGTCTAGACTGTATGAGTCTTCAGCGGGTGAAGTGGGATAAGGCAACGACCCACTTGCTGACGTTCCCAAAAAAAATCCAAACCCGGATCTGGACGAATTGAGCGACTGCTATCTGCCTCGAAAACCGTCTATGCTTATCCCGTTACTGCTCCAAGAACGAAGCCTTCTTCGGGTGGCGGCAACGACTATGTGAATTTTCAGCGCCGAAACAGCGTTGAGACAAGGTAAGCTTGCCATTCTCATTGAAACCATCATGGAAGCTGAAAATGTGCTGAGACGACAGAACTGCAGCAGACGAGCGGGGCAGGTCGATGTCGCAAGCAGCAAGACATAGTGACGGGAGGAAGGAATGAGCTTGCCGAGACCGTGTATTACTTACCAAACGCAGCAGATTTTCGCGATTCAGGGCTCTAGACTCTGCTTCGTAAGACCCTGCCCGCCGCATCGCAAGACACTTTCCTGTTCAAAGTCTTGTTTAATTTCACTGTCCGGTTTATTCATGAAATTGTACTTGATTTTATGAGTCGTCAGACACCAAGAACACCTTAGTGGAACCTAAGCATCCTGTGCATACACCTCTATTCGCGGACTGGGCAAGGTACACAAGACTCGTCCCTGCCTGCTTCCAATATTGGATTGACGGAGTGGTGAATTATTTCGAGCTTGTAGTGCAGTACTGAGAAAGTTGAAGCGGATGTTGAGTATATGTATGGAGAGCTGTAAATTACCGCTATCGAATGGTACTATGGAGAAGTCGAACAGACACAAAGAAGTGTGGCGCAACGCGGCATGCCAAGTCCGCGTCTAGACTAGCTACGTAAGTGGTCCGATACCGCGTCGGAGTGGAAATTGGTCTTGAGAGGGTATATAAACTGCCTCGACAGAGCCAGAGTGATATCTCATTCTTTCCTTCCCACTTCTCTCTGTAGTAGCGTTACTGACCATGCTTTATAAACGGCTTGCTCCCCGGAACCCTTGGACTAACCTTCCACCACCGGGTCGGCCGCGGGGTCCTTGGGGATAGAATGGGGGGCATGTTAGACGTCCCACATGGTGGTACGCCGTCCTCGGACGTTCTGGTAAAGTCCTCTATTGAGGCCACCGGTCTAATCAACCGGTGTGAGCTGAAAGGGAGCCTCCAGTCATTAATTTGACTGGAGGCTCCTTTTTGGCTCTTTGGGGCCCACCAGGCCGGACCCGTCACGCCCGTACGATGTATGATTTTGTGGACTTGCGTTCATGAAAATCACCTTTTTCGTACCCCCCACCCTACGTGATTTTTTCAACTTTTTATTTACGAGGTTTTACGGTTTGAACTTTAGTTGTAGACTATCCCAGCCATGTATTTTACTCTTAGAATGCAATTCAACAAGCCGTACACCCTACCAAAGTGAATAGACTTAATCTCGACTGAATAGCACGGCGCACTCCGAGTCAGCACAGCCACACTGGCGTTGAGTCCTAATCAGGCAGCTCTTATCTCCCATCCATCGCACGCACTCCAACCAGAGGAGCACTCCCGCGAAGACGACTCGCCGGCACAGAGGAGACGCTCCCGCGAAGATGTCAGCACGACGCGCCCAAGACGCACCCGAGAAGATGACCCGCTTGAAGACGCGCCCAGAGGAGACGCACCCGGGAAGAGCACTCCAGCGAAGAAGCACCCCAGAGGAGCAGTCCGTGAAGAAGCACTCACGAAGACGTCTCCCGCGAGGATGTCATCACGACGCGCCAGCGCCAGCAGAGAGGAGACGCGCCCGCAAAGATGAGCCCCAGAGGAGACACACCCAGGAAGAACCGCCAGCAGTCTCCGCGAAGATGCACCCCAGAGGAGCACAGTCTCACGAAGACGTCTTCCACGAAGATGGCAGCACGACACGCCCGCAGAGAGGAGACGCGCTCGGGAAGAGCGCTCGGAGACGCGCTCCCGGGAAGAGCACTTTGAGAGGCACCCCAGAGGAGCTGCACCTGCGGAGAGCACTCCCGCGAAGACGAACCCCAGAGGAGATGTACCCACGAAGAGCACCCCGCACCGCCAGCAGTCGGAGCACACTCTCACCTACTCGGTCACCGAGGAACACAAACCGTTCCTGCTCGTCGCCCACAACGTCAATGTACCCCTGGCCCCGTATCCCACACGTGTATCCAGCGTCGTAGTACGCTATCCGCCATCCAAGGCGCCTGGTGGTGCCCCGGGCTTTGCTCAGCTGCTCAATGTCGGCAGCAAGGATAAGAGCAAGTCTCGCGACGACGGTATCAGCCAGTCCAGTAGCGATACGGCCGACGACGAAGGCTCGCCTGCACTGGATGTCAGCCCATCCATCGAACCCCATTCCCTATTCGCGCATGCACCAGCCGGGCCAGCAAAAAAGCGAGTCGTGCGGCCAAAGCAGAATATCCGGACAACGTCCTCGACGTTCATCACCCGCATCCAGACCGCAGAAGGCAGCGCCAAGGCTCTCAACGCCAAACAAGGCGATACTACTTTTCTGTTCTACAACTCTGGCAAGAGCTTTCTCTGGGTTGAGGTCGGGTCGAAGAGCAAGGTCAGGCATTCAGGAGGATCCATCTTCGTCCAAAGAATGGGATCCAGTGGACAACATATTCGTGACCATGCCGCCCTGGCATCCCGTCTCTGGGCTCAAAACCGAGAAGGAAAAGGCCGTCAAGAATCCCGTGAGCCACTGGCGCGTGTCCAGAAAGAGCATTGTCGACTTTGTCTTCTCGCCCGACGTCAAGTATGTCGGTGCCATCTCGGAGGATGGATGCCTGAGGGTCATAGACGCTCTAGCAGAACAGCTGGTAGACTGTTACGCGTCGTATTTCGGCGCGCTGACTTGTATCGCCTGGTCACCGGATGGCAGGTTCATATTAACTGGCGGTCAAGATGATCTCTTGACAATATTCTCCCCCTGGGAACAACGCGTTGTCGCGCGCTGTCAAGGCCATTCCTCCTTTGTCACGTCTGTTGCGTTCGATGACCTCCGCTGCGACGGTCGGACGTACCGTTTCGGCAGTGTCGGCGAGGACAACAAGCTCATACTCGTACGTCTTGAGATATACTTGCCCATAGTGGTCCTCATCGTCGATTACTAGTGGGACTTTTCCAGTGGCACACTACATAGACCAAAATTCCACGCAACACATCACCAACGCGTATCCATGTCTTCAACTGTATCACTAGCCTTCCGGCACGACAGATCTGCTCTCCATCTCCCCTCTGTGTCGCCCACAGACGAGAAGCCATACCCGCGCTATCACCCCGCACCCTCGCGTAACGAGGTTGCCGTCGTCCAGCCCGTACTGACGAAGCAAGTCGAAGGCGACCTCCTCGCCGCCGTAGCCTTCCTCCAACGCTCGGTTCTAACGGCATCCAAAACGGGACTCGTCAAACTATGGATTCGCCCATTAGCGCTGCGCGCACGGAAGAATGGCCATCGCGCTCACACTGCGGCTTTTGATTAATGTACTCTCCGGCTTAACTTATTCTTCTTATCTTTACAATCTGTGGAAAAACTATCTGTACAATTACATGTTACTGTTTGAAGACGACGATCCAGCGTGAAATCAGGCCTGCATCAATCTAGATAACTGGATAACTTTTCATAACAATTTTAGATTCAAAGTCATCTTCAAACAGGGACAGTTATCATCGTGAGTATCTAGTCGGAATGTAAACCATAAGCCTGTTTATCTACAATCACAAGAAATAAGGACTCCCCAGTTTACCTGACTAGCAGGAGGCTGTTGTATTGCCTCAGCGCTGAATTCACACTGTTTCTGGTGAAAGCATTGGCCATTCTCGCTCAGTCAGGCTCCGACAAACACGCGATGTTGTTGAATGGTGGTGCAGCAGTCATGGCGCCTGTTATATCCACATTGGGATATGAACACGGCATGCCGACGCGATGCCGCCTCCCTTCTGCCGAATTCGGATGTGCCACCAAGGTGTCCAATTGGGCGATCAGATTTGATGTGGTACGGTACCCCATGACCTGATCAAATTTGATCCCCTCCCGTGTATCCTCCGGGGTTGAATAAATGTCCTTTAAAGCGTGAACTTGAGAAGGCTGTAAGTACTGTCCTCAGGCGGGTATCTAGTCGGGCGTCGGTGGGCGCTCTATCCTCGGCACCTTCCGAGAACAGCGTGGTCTCGGCACCAACTGCCAAACACCATGTGCCGCCCATCAACATCCGCCCACGTCATCCGCTCACATCCCCATCACCCCGATCGTCATCCCGCCTCCCGCTCACCGTCAGACCGCCCTTTCGATTCAATAAATTCTGTAAATTCATGAAAAATTTAAAATAGATTTACATTGTCAGATGAGTAAGGTTAATTAATTGCGCATGTAAATACGTCTCTAAATACGCCACATAACATTACTCATTCAGTTTTGGAGGCGCGCCGCGATGCGCTTTAAGACGCCTAATCGTCTCAGCCGATTGCGGCACCACGACCGCCTTCTTAGTGCGCGCATCCTTCTGCTTCGCCGTTGCCATACCCGCCTCTTGACTCTTCACCTCCTTCGGCGCCGACATGTCCGCCGGTCCTTGCACGCTTCGGACCTCGGTCGTCCTAGCGGCGTCTGGCCTCCCACCCGCCACCAGCGCCGCTGAGTTCATCGCCGTGACCATGAACAAGGACCGCGTATTGCTAAACGCGGACTTGTTCTTGCGGCCGACTATACACCAGCCGTCGTCAAAGGCCTGCACGAGCGTGAGGCGTTTGCTGGAGTTGACGGGGAGCTTGTCGCGAGGGATGGGGTTGAAGACCAGTGGCGGACTTTGCGTGGGGTTGGAGAGGAGAACAAGTTGGAGGACGACGCGGCGAAGAGGGTGGACAAGACATCAGAACAGAAACACAAAAGCAGGGAGAGAATACGCACCTTTGGAAGGAGGATGCGTCCACAACACCATCCCCACCAAGAATCCAACTCCAAGAAGACAGACGGCGCGGCGCTAATCCAGCCGCTTCAAGCCTGTGGTCATCCTCCGGAAGTACTACGGCTCCATCCTAGAGGCAAATGTAGTGGCGTGCGAGCAGAAACCGCAAAAGAGTCGTCCAAAACATTATCCGCGGCTGTTGGAAGCCTCCATAGTTGGAAAAGCGAAGAAAACAAAAGGAGAAGAGCCTAGGAGGGTGCACACGAAGGTAGAGAGCAAGATGGCGCCTAGTCGTTGAGGTGCCATCGCGGTAAGAGGCAAGATGGTGGCAGGAAGGCAAGTTGAACCGTGCTAGAATGTGCTTGATCACCACTCGGATGATCGGACCGAGTGGTTTTTGACGACTTCAACAAGCTCCAGCACGACAACGGAGACAATTGGGCCTTAAAACATTGTGCGATATGTTCCTAGAGCATGGAAGAGTGTTTTATTTTTTGGTCAATTTTTTGGTCTATAAGGAAAGTCAGTACTCACATTTGCTCGAGGTGCGACAAGGATCATCTTCCGTCTCCAATTAAGCACTACTTCTGACTTTATTACATGTCTATGGAAGGAGCAGACATCTGTAAGTTCTGTAACATCTACATCAGCCACCATCCAAGCATTGCGGACGTCCTCGCACACATAATTAGGATATTGCAATGGGATACTATCCACGTAAGGTCATTTCGACATCTATATCATACTGTATTACCAAAATTGAACTTGACAGCTATCATTATGCGCACAGTAGTAAATACCGACACTTACATTGCGACTCCGAGCCCGTCGTCGCCGTTCCGAGCGTCGACAAACTCGTTCCGCTCACGATCGGCAGACCGATCCGAACGTTCCGGACAGTGATCGAGCGCTGCTCTCCCTTCAACCACCACCATCGAGGCATTTTTTCCACCACCATTCAACAACGTCTTTGCGATCGGGCCCACTGACTCTCTCCTCCCCACCATCACAACTGTCAGATGGCCCACGACGGCTCGTCGCTCGACCTTGAGTCGGCGACAGCGACAGCGACACTCGACTATGGGTCGGCGCCAATAGATCAGGAGACGACTTTGCGTCGTCTCGATGGATACAATGGCGCTAACGGCGAGCAAGACCAGACGGTGACCACGACCACGACAAGATGGTGACGACGACCACAACAAGATGGTGACGACGACGGCGACGATGATGCTGATGTTGGGATGAAGACGAGGATGAGGATGAGAAGGTGGAGGAGGAGAGTGATAACGAGGACGACACGTCAAGGATGATGACGCGTCGAGGCCGTCGCCACCACCACCACCATCACCCCACCAGCACCAGCACCATCACCACGCGCAATTGCTGGGGATGCGGGCTTGGCATGAGCGTGGGTGTACCCGCGCGGGCACTCGTCACGGCTATGTCTAGCACTGACAATAACATGGGCACTTCTTGAAGCGCGTCGCAGTGTGCTTCTTACCCCGCCAACATGGGGAGTAATACCATGTGGCATACTACCTATACCATTAATTCAGTAGCTTACACACACTATGACAATGTAAATCTATTTTAAATTTTTCATGAATTTACAGAATTTATTGAATCGAAAGGGCGGTCTGACGGTGAGCGGGAGCGGGATGACGATCGGGTGATGGGGATGTGAGCGGATGACGTGGGCGGATGTTGATGGGCGGCACATGGTGTTTGGGCAGTTGGTGCCGAGACCACGCTGTTCTCGGAAGGTGCCGAGGATAGAGCGCCCACCGACGCCCGACTAGATACCCGCCTGAGGACAGTTTACAGCCTTCTCAAGTTCACGCTTTAAAGGACATTTATTCAACCCCGGAGGATACACGGGAGGGGATCAAATTTGATCAGGTCATGGGGTACCGTACCACATCAAATCTGATCGCCCAATTGGGACACCTTGGTGGGATGTGCAACTCATTTTGTTACATCTGAGTCTGGAGGGAGGGTGCGCATCCCTCCTTCAGACTCAAAATCTGAAGACGCTGTTCTGCCATGATCAAAAGTGGAGCGAACAGAGCCGAAGGCCCTTTACTTAGGCCGGTCGGCGGGCTCGGCAAAACAGCTTTTTCTCAACCTTTGATTGAAGCACAGTGTTATGGAAAGTCACCCCACTGTGGAGTTTGATTTGTGTATATACCATGGTAGATGTAATCTGCTTGCCGATCAGACGCGTCTTTAATTAACTTGATCACCAACCATCACCATCATGCTCACACCTGATTTTTTCGACTTGTTTATCGAGAGATACAACTTTCTGTCTCTGCTCGACGCCCTTCGTGCTGACCCGGCGATATCCGCCTTGCTGAAATTGCCCAAGACCTATCTCTACGCAATTGTCGCCTGCTTCCTCCTGCTTCTCTGGCCATTTCTCTCCAATGCGTCCCATACAAAATCATCAAACCCGCGGATTTATCTCCCGGCTCTCTCTACTCTAGTCGTTCCGACTAGGAACGCTCGTGGCATCATGGCCCTCGTTCCGCATACCACGCACAAGCAAAACATAATTCTTCCTCTTACGCCGTTGATGGACAAAATCTCTTCTGGAGATGTCGAACTACGACGCGCTGTGGAGGACCTCTCGGATCTTTTTCAGGACCGGCTGCGTGTATATGGCTGGAATATCGTGCTGGATATCGAGTTGTGGCGGCCCAAGGTTATATGTTGGCTTTTCAAGGTCCATTTCTACTACCACAAGGTGACTTGCACAGACATAAAACACACCTATATGCTGATCACATCCATCATGTAGAAACCCGTCAACTTGCCAGGTAAGGCGTTACATGCTTTTTCCGCATCGTTCCTACCTTCATATATGCGCCACAAGATGTCCCCATGCTCTCCCTGGATCCCAAAACTCTGCACCTCAATACGATTCCTCCCTCCAAAATCCGCTCTGCTGTCCAAAATCACCTCACTCAACGAAGATCGACCCTCGAATTTACCACCCTCGCACCAAATGTTCCTTGGATGAGTCGCGAATTCATTCTGTCCGCTGTGCCCTTCCTGCAGCGTTCCGGAACACCGACCCCGCTGTTGACTTCCCTAATTGACATTCTCAAAGTCGACGCACGGATCAAAACTGTCGAAAACGTTTCCGTTCAATACGCTACGCTCCTGGCGACCACTGAACAAAAGCTCGTGGAGGAGCGTGCTACCAGATCACAATTCATCTGCACGTTTGGGCTGGAAAAGTGGAGGGAACATCGGTTTCTCCTGGCATGGGAAGCGGCTTTATTGCATGCAGGCCTGATTTCACGCTGGATCGTCGTCTTCAAAAAGCACGAAATGTAACATGCAATTGTACAGATAGCTTTTCCACAGATTGTAAAGATAGATAGAATAAGTTAAGCCGGAAAGATGTTGTATTCATACATCAATCAAAAGCCGCAATGTGGGCAATTGCAGCCAGGCGGAGATTGCTGGGTCAGCACGAAGAGCGTCGAGCAGAGACAGAACGTTGTATCTTTCGATAGACAAGTCGAGAAAATCCATGAAGTTAATCAAAGACGCGTCTGATCGGCAAGCAACATCTACCCATGGTATACACAAATCAAACTCTACAGTTATCTAGATTGAAGATAAGCACGTCTTCAGCACCGATTCTAACAAGCTCGTCCATCACATCCGCAATTTTCTTCTTTTCAATCATCACGCTCACCGCAACCCAGCCGTTTTCTTCGAGCGGGCTGACCGTGGGCGCGCGACGTCCTGGAGTGACAAGAGCTGCTTGCGGAAGCTTCTCCCGTAGGATGTTGTACTGACATATCACATACTTACTGGCGGCCACTACGCCAGCAATACGGGAGGTGATGAGGTTGATGAGAGGCTCGAGCGCGGGATGTTTGGTGACGGATGATTTGATCAGGACGGCCTCGGTGTCGAGGACCGTGGCGATGGCGTGCAGACCAGCGGCGCGCATTGTGTCTCCGGATTCAACAAGATCGACTGTTGCATATAAATCAGTGGATGTCAGCATAGAAATTCTCCGACGCACCTATACCGTCCGCGAGCCCCAACGCACAAGCTGCCTCGACACTTCCTCCGACGTACTCTATCTTGGTTTTCGCATCCCCTTGGAGTTGCAGCTCTTCGTCAAGCTTGCCAAAGTATTGCCCGGCGAGCACTTCGAAGCTCGTAACAACGCGCTTTCCAGCTAGGTCTTTCACGTCTTTGATCGGTCCAGCTTCCGGGACTTGGACCTGCAGCGCGCACTTGCCAAAGCCCAATCGGAGGACCTCTGTGACAAGATTCTCCATCTGGGCTTCCAGGATAACATCGTGGCCCGTTATTCCGAGGTCAACGTTTCCCTTTCCGACGAAGGATGGTATGTCTCCAGCTGGTAGGAATACCCTATCAACTGTCGATGAGAAGGATCGTTCCGCGCATTCACAAACGGACTGACAAGGCAATGGGGTGATTGTGGACAACGCAAACGTCCAATCTGGCGTTTCTCCGGAACTGTATGTCCGCCCCTTCAACGCACGGTTATGTGGAGATCAGGGTACGCAGATGAACGAAACGGACCCGCTAATATAGACAGACACTTTTCATACAGTCTTCCTATTGCGCGTCGATTAAACATTTGCAGGACATCATGGATTGGAACGTACCCTTCTTGGGGATGGCGAATAACAAACGTCCGTCTATGCTGTCTTGGTCTGCAAGTATGAGTCATGGCCCAGTCAGCATAGTCCCGCGTAATCGAAGAGACATCCAGCATACTTAGACTCATAGTATCGAACCTCTAGGCGTCTAATCGAAATAGGGTATAGCTCAAAGGATGGAACTATGAAAAATTTGAGGAGCGGAGTCAAGATCCAAAGGATGATTGTGGCGATCGCTCGTCAGGGGCGTTTCCCACGTTGCCTTGCCCCATGCGTTCAATAGAGGATATAAGTAAGCTACTTACTAACTTAGCTAGCAATCAGTACGGATCCTTCAAATCCTCAATATCCATCCCAGCCTCAAGCCATAAGTATCTTCTCATCTCCTTTGGCGTCATCCGGGTGAAAACGTTCCGCACCTTTTCCTGATATGGTCGTTCGATAACGGAAGAGAGGTGAAGGCGTTGTGCGGTACGAACATTCTGCATGTTGTTCACGATGCACCGACCAATCCTGTCCAGGCTTTTCTTGATGCGCGCCACGTAATCATCCACTTCATCGATAGTCTCTTCCTGTTCCTCAGCAACGAAGAACCGAAGCGTAACGAAGACATTCGGAGAACCACCCAAACATCTCGAGAGTTCCACATCCCAATCTCTCCACAGTGATGAGTCAACACATGCATTGAAATCATCACCTCGGAGTGAGATGTTTATTCGTACTGTGCCAATCGAAAAGGAAGGAAGGTTCTTCCGAAATTGGCGGATAAGCCACCGCAAAACGCTTCTCGGATCGCGGTCGTCGTCGGCGTAATCAGTTCCATCCCCCTCGTGGTCGGTCATGTCGAACTGAAGAAGATCCAAACGAAGTGTGTGGGGTAGTGATGAAGATGTACCGCCGTTCGAGACGTGTGTCTCGCCATCACCAGCAGTTGCGACGTTGGGCTCGTGCCCAATATCGTCATTCGGGATGCTTTCTTCGTCGGATGTGACCGCATCCTCGTCTTCTTCATCCTCATCCTCGTCCTCGTCCTCTTCTTCCTCCTCTTCGTCGTCATATTCGTCTTCGCCAAATGCTGCACACAGTCAGTACCAAAATGTCAAATAACATATCATATCACGTACACGCTTTCGGTCGTTTGATACTCAACTCTTCGATATGGGAACGCGATTGCAGAACCCTTGAGATGAATTCTTCAAGATGATTGTCCGCACAGTCCACGTCCAGACATCGTATATTCCGGATAGAGCAAGGCAGACCGTGGTTAAGGACGCGGTCGAAAAACTGTGTCTCGCGAACATTGCGGAGTCGCAACACCTCGATTGCCGGACCTAACAGCGGTGCTGAATCTGACCGCAAATCGAGGGTAGTATCAATGTTCAAGTCACCCGCCAGAGACAAACTCTTCAGAGCAGGCATACTGCTAAAGAATCTGTCCAGTTGAAGCCTACCACTGAAGAAACCACCGCGCAACGAAAGGGAATGGATGCGGCTTGCGCACAATGTCCCGGACGGAAGGATGAAGCCCCTGAGACGAAGGGAGCGCAATTCCTTCAGTAAAGGGATAATTTCTGGCGCACGGTGGACTTCATCAAGATTGAAACAGGATCTGTCGAGACGCAGTTCTCGGACAAGGCTTGGAGCATCCGGAGCCTGCCCGCTGTAAAAATCAATGTATGCCGAACACATGTCTTCGTTTTCAAGGGACAGAATACGGAGTCTGTACGGCCGAGAAATGGCAGCAAGTGTTCGGGATGATAGAGCGATATTCCTCAAAGACTGAGCGTGGACGACGTTTGAGATAATGAGATCCAGTAGCTCAGGAGGAAGTTCTGGAGGGACGCGTAGAGGTGTCACCGTGCCGTGGATGGTTCCCGAGGAATTCGATTGGGAGTCCTGTTGCTTTGCAGGTACATTTTGCCTCTTGGTCTTTGAGCCACTGCTTTTTTTAGCACGAGGCATGTCTTTGCGAAGAGTCTTCAGTGTTGAGAGAAAATATAGAATACGAGCATACCTGGGTGCTTTCAGGAGCGGTGGCGGTCTTGGTACGGGTTCAAAGGTGACCGGTGGACGTTGAAAGGAAAGCTGACCATTACTCCGGGCCGCATGTAAACATGAGCACATGTCCGAAAACCTTGACTGTTGACACACGCCGGGTCGCCTACGTTCTTGACAGTGTAAAGTCATCGTCAGGCTCTTCTGAAACGCAGCAGCTTCGAATACTCAACGTTCTCCACCCGGAGACTCGACGAATTTAGGACGCAGACACCTAGTATTGTTCTGAAGGCAGAGTGCGATGCTCATCCCGTCGAGAATCATCTTCCGCTATACTAAAGATAGTAAGAGCTAGGCTACGAGTCCGGCAAACGATTCGATTCCGGTAGAATTTGCAAAGCCGCCTCAAGTTTCTCTCTTGCATCTTCACCCGTAAACCTCCTCCGTACATACTCTCCCACCGGTATAGGCCGATCTGAGCACTGGATGACCTTGCTGCCGAGCAAGTAGTCACCTGGAAACTCTGTGCTGTCACGATTGAAATCCTTGTTCCATGAGACAATACTCTCCATGAGAGCCCGACATCCATCCCAGGACGAGTGCGTCGGATTTATTGCAATCAACAACCGTAACCTTTCGGCGTCGGGAAAGACAACACACGCAGCGATGGCGAGGTTATCAGGCTCGTAGAGGTAGTCGATAAACTGTCGGCCAAAGACAGCCAGTGAAGGCTTTTCTAGACCGGTAACATACCAGTCAATTGTCCATTCTCCCTTCGTTGGGCCCGCCGTCGTGTACTCGACCCAGCCATCCCATCCTGCCATCCACAGTGGACCGAGTCTCTTCAACCATTCGTCCCCAACGAAGAGACAATACGCGTCGGGGCGGCCAAAAAGCAGTTCATCATCCATCATAGAATTTGCGTAGTGTAGAATGGAACAGCACGATGCGTAGTCCATTTGGTATTGGGTGTGTGGGGAGTCTGAACTGTAGAGCAAGCGAGACACCGCAACATGTAAGAGAGTTGGATTAATAGGCGGCAGAGAATAAAAGGATTGTCGACTATTATATGTATCACAAAGTGCGAGGACGGAGGAGATACATCCGTCGAGAAGTTGCATCGGAACGGAAGGAGTATGGTGCGGGCTGTCCAGAAATCTGAATGTGTCGAGCGCGATGATCTGTTCCATTAACTGCATGAGCTCGTCTCGAAATAGTTGTGTCAGTGCAGGAGTCAGATGGTGCCAGGCTGATTTAAAATAACGCAAAACCGCCTCCAGCAAGGTCCAATGATACTGGGCCTCAGATGCTAAAGGAGAGTGATGGATGTCGAGTTCCGGAAGAGTATGCCCTTCCTTAATGTGATATAATGCAAATTTCGAAGCGACGAGGAGAACGCGATGAGAGATCGACGACGACATGGAGGGGCCGACATCGAAGGCCATCAACGCCGGCATCTGTGATAGGTAGTCCCAGATGGCGGGCGGTGGACATACTTCCAACGCACGTCGTAATACTGTGGGAGAAGTGGTATCGACATGTGGGAACAAGGCGAAATCGGGTAACATGAAAGCAATGAACCGAGCATGGGCACCAGCCGTTACTTTCGAATCACTCAGACGAAAGGTGCCATTAGAAGCAGCCAGGGTAATCAGTTTTTTCCAGACTAGAGGGTGTACAGCAGTGCCATGGCTTGAGATGAATAATTCCCTCATCTCGAAAGGGTTTGGTGTCCTCCGGACCATTGGTGTGAGCGCCAACACCAGATCAAAGTGAGCATTGCCTGTGTTCACAATCCTAGTTTCATGTTCCCCGAGTGAATCACGAATTGGGAGGAAGAGATAGGAGCGAAAGACGCGCTCGAGAGTGGGTTGCGAGTCAGGGAGGCACATGAGTGCCGTGCGATCATCTTCGAGTTTTTGTGTCGACTCCATCACAATATCCCTACGCATTAACTGCATTCGCAGTGCATCATGCCATGTTGAGGCTGCATAGTGTTCCACTGAAGCCGGAAGGCCTCCAATGGCCATTAGCACTATGCGCTCCACAACAGGATTTGAGGATGCTGTATAAAGCCAGTCTAGTGCATCAACAGAGACCTCGTCGTAGGTCATCCCCACAGAATAACCTTCCGAACCCACGTATGATTCGAAATAATAATATTTAGGCGCCTTAGGCCTTTGCGAATCCCGACGCCAATCAAAGCGGCGTCTGGACCACGGTGGTCTTTCAACTGCTCTCCGTACAGAATGCCAGAGTAATAACACAGCCCAGCAGGCATAGTTAAGAAAGTCACTCAGCAGAGTCTGATATGGACAGTGGGAGAAAAAGATCGGAAGAGCGTTGCTGACGAGGTACAGTGTACAGAGAACGACTGTTATCACGCCGACAGCCCACGCTAGCGACGCATGTAAGGGAATATAGAAGAGGATGAGACCGGAGAGGAAGAGCATGAGGGAAAGATGCATGATAATTGGCAGCATTCCTATGATGACGCGAACGCGCCAAAGCTCGAGGCCTGTGAATCTAAAATGGCGCAGAAGGCTGCGATGACGAGGGGTTCCGGAATGGAGGTCCATGTAGTGGTGAAGCCACTGTTTGATGAGAACAGCCGCAAGTGCAACGGCCAGGCTCGCAGAAAGACTGACGACCCAAAAGCCGTTCACCAAGACGTCGATTCTGCTCGCCACGAATGGTGCAGTGGGGTTTACGGAAGGGCTGGTGATATTGGTAACAGAAACACCATCAGACATAGCGAGCTGGATGAATACGAGGTCATGGAGAAGGAGGACGGTCATCTCCCCATAATCAGCCTGTAAATTCTGGGAAACCTGTACAAGAAAGGACGTGACGACCGCGGAGAAAAGACCGGCCTAAATTCCAAGTCACTGTCAGGTACAGATCATCGTGACTGACATCACCTACAAATACGAGCATAACATCTAGACCGTCGCGAGATTGACCAACCATGTTGGCATCGAACGCAGCCGCTTCCTCCATGTACACGCGCCATACTCTCGCATTTGGAGCAGAAGTCTCTTGACCATAAGGGTCGTTTGGGAATCGCTTGTCATAGTCGTCGGTGAAGACGAAGCCGTGGGGAGGCGCGTCCTGTTTGATTCCAAAAAAGTGCCTGTCAGCCTGCCTTGGCAGGCGGGTGCGAGATGCTGTTTGAGGAGGTTCCTCAAGGGTAGCGGTATCCGGGTCGGCGGAAGGTTCAAGAGGGAGTCGACTACAAGCAGTGCCATCGTCCTTCACAGGCAATTCTTCGAACGTTGAGGATTCTGGCGGCATTGTTGTGGCAAGTGTCAAGACGAGACCCGCGTAACAAGCGTCAACGCTCCGAACTGCCACCCTCCCACGACATTATAATTATTCCAATGTCATGCAAGGATGCCGTCCGTGGCTGAATATATGCAAAAACCCAACAAGTCAGAACTCGTCTTAGAGAGCACACTCAAGACACATTTCCGCTAGGAACCCAAGACGGCGCTGTTAAGATTCCAGAAAGTACGACAGTGCGGAAAGAAACTCATCCTATAGTTCGTTAAAGAACTCCACAGTCGTTGTTCACTTTTACGCGACATGCGTTCACAAACTTCGATCATCGATCGTGCATGACACGATATAAGCTACAGGATTTGAGTACCTAGGCTCTAGCTATGTAGCAGTCAGTACGGGTCCTCCAAGTCCTCAATATCCATCCCAGCCTCAAGCCATAAGTATCTTCTCATCTCCTTTGGCGTCATCCGGGTGAAAAAGTTCTGCGCCTTTTCCTGATATGGCCGTTCGATGATGGAAAAGATGCGAAGGCGTTGTGCAGTACGAACGTTCTGCATATTGTTCACGATACACTGCCTAATGTTGTCCAGCTCTTCCCTGATAGCCGCCACGTAATCATCCACTTCATCGATAGTCTCTTCCTGTTCCTCAGCAACGAAGAACCGAAGTGTGACGAAGACATTCGGAGGACCACCCAAACATCTCGAAAGTTCCACATCCCAATCTCTCCAGAGTGACGAGTCAACACATGCATTGAAATCATCACCTCGGAGTGAGATGTTTATTCGTACTGTGCCAATCGAAAAGGAAGGAAGGTTCTTGCGAAATTGGCGGATAAGCCACCGCAAAACGCTTGTCGGATCGCGGTCGTCATCAGCGTAATCAGTTCCATCCCCCTCGTGGTCGGTCATGTCGAACTGAAGAAGATCCAAACGAAATGTGTGGGGTAGCAAGGCGGGCTTTGAAACGACCTTCGATGACTGTTGGATGGACGGAGGACTCTGCGACAGTGATGAGGATGTACCGCCGTTCGAGACGTGTGTCTCGCCATCACCAGCAGTTGCAACGTTGGGCTGGTGCCCAATATCATCATTCGTGATGCTTTCTTCGTCGGATGTGACCGTGTCCTCGGCTTCGTCCTCGTCCTCCTCTTCGTCCTCTTCGTCATCGTCCTCTTCAGCATCATCATCATCATCTTCTTCTTCCTCATCGTATTCGTCTTCGCCAAATGCTGCACACTGTCAGTACCCAAATGTAAAATAACATATCATATCACGTACACGCTTTCGGTCGTTTAATATTCAACTCTTCGATATGGGAGCGCGATTGCAGAACCCTTGAGATGAATTCTTCCAGATGATTGTCCGCATAGTCCACGTCCAGACATCGTATATTCCGGATAGAGAAAGGCAGACCGTGGTTAAGGACGCGGTCAAAAAGCCGTGCATTGCGAACATCGTTGAGTCGTAACACCTCGATTGCGGACCTATCACTGTCAGCGGTGTTGTGCCTGGCCGCAAAATAAGGGTAGTGCCAATGTACAAGCCGTTCGCCAGAGATAAACTCTTCAGAGCTGGCATACTGCTAAAGAATCTATCCAGTTGAAGCATATTGCTGAAGGATTCATGGCGCAACGAAAGGGAATGGATGCGGCTTGCGTGCAAAGTCCCGGACGGACGGATGTGCCCCACGAGTTGTTGCTGAGACGAAGGGACCGCAATTCCTGCAGTAAAGGGATAATTTCTGGCGAACGGTGAACTTCATAAGAATTGAAACAGTTTCCGTCGAGACGCAGTTCTCGGACAAGGTTGGGAGCATCCGGAGCCTGCCCGCTGTAGAAATCAATGTATGCCGAACACATGTAGTCGCTTTCAAGAGACAGAATACGGAGTCTGTACGGTCGAGAAATGGCAGCAAGTGCTCGAGATGATAGAGCGATATTCCTCAAGGACCGAGCGTGGACGACGTTTGAGATAATGAGATCCAGGATTTCAGGAGGAAGTACCGGAGGGACGCGTAGAGGCTTCGCCATGGCGTAGATGGTGGCCGAGGAATTCGATTGGGAGTCGCGTTGCTTTGCAGGTGCATTTTGCCTCCTGGTCTTTGAGCCCTGCTCTTCTTAGCACGAGGCATGTCTTTGCAAAGAGTCTTCAGCGTCGAGAGAGAATATAAAACACGAGCAGACCTGGGTGCTTTCAGTAACAGTAGCGCTCTTGCTACGGGTTCGAAGTTCGATCGTGATCGGGCCGCATGTGCACTCGGGCATGTAAGCATGGTAGAGATCACATGTCCGAGAACAAACCTTCCTTCAACTTTCAATGTTGTCAGTGACACCGACCTTCTTGAATCTTGACAGTGTTGACTCGTAGTCAGGCTCTTCTGAAACGCATCAGCTTCGAATAAAGGTCTCGACGTTCTCTACCCGGAGACTCGAGTCGGATCGGCGTGACGAAAACGGAACCGCAGCAAAAACCTCTGCTTCAATAACTGGGAGACTATCTTCGCAGGTGAATTCACTGTGATGCCTCCCTCTAAGCGATATACGCCTGCGTCGTGCTTACTGTCTATGGCTGGAGTACTGCATAACTGCAAGGCTTCGAACGCTGGTCACGTAACTTGTTGCCACGTTAATAGCGTACTGCGTGCTCAACCTTGCTCGCTTAGAAACCAGGTGAGGTGGCAGGCCTCAATATACCGGATCTTACTCTCTGACCTCCACTCAGAGAGGAAGAATTTAGACAGATTCCCGGCCTTCCGCTCGTTGTCGACCCCAAGCTCGCTTAGAAGCTGGGGTAATCTCGCTAGCACTGCCAATAATCGCGACTGCTTGAAGCATAGCGGCCTGATATTGCCTGCTCTGCAACCTCTATCTGTCACGGATGGCCAGCCGATTAATGTACGTGTGAGCTCCTACCGTATCTTCACCTATGAAACACACGCTATTCAACACCTGATTTTTAGGTGAAACGAATGGCGAAGTCTTTCGGAGTCCAAGACGTGAGGTTGCCGCGTACGCCACCTCTTCCATCGTCGTCTATGTGTGGCGCCAGTGGCGGTACAAGCTAAGTTTACTAGGGATTGCCTCTCCAAGGTGAGCAAATCGTACTACTTTCGCAAGGGGAAGACACAGCTTTCTTTGGATAGAACGCTGCGTTGGGAGCCCACGTGCGCCCATCTCACGCGTCTCCGGGACACCCTGAAGCCGCGCTTTGTTCCAATACATACATATTGGCCTCACACAGCAAGTGAATCACTTGATGGTCGTTTAGATGACGTTTGATCTAAAGTTAGTCTTTCATCCGGCGTTTATGGTGATAGAATTACAGTCATAGGTTCTCTGCTCCCGTATCGGGTGATAATGGCCGTACGCTTTTTCGTATAAAGGCGCAATGAAGCGAGGATGGATGTCATCGCCAATTCCCACTTCTTGAAGATCATACTAAACATGCGCGCATTCACCATCGTTGCTACCGCTGCCGCCTTGTTCTTCGGCGTGTCCGCCTCCCCTATGGCGACGCGTCAAGAAGCCATCCGTTTTGGAAGCGTCAATGTGTCGCCCTCTACTGTGTCCACCGGCGATGTGAGTCCCCGTAGACATCTCCATGCCCACACCTTCTCCTAATCATCTTCATAGTCCTTCGAGATCACATATAACTCCACTCTCGCCCGTTTCAAGCCGGACTTTGTCGATTTCTTCATCCAAGGCACGCGTTCGAACGGAGACCCGACCCCGTACGTGGTGCTGTCGCGTCATGACTATGGGGAGCAGAAGGACAAACGATCTTGACGAGCACCGAGACGGTGAGGCCAAATTAAGCCATTGGCAATGTTCATGACTGACGGTTCAGTCTTAGACCCCAGACCTCTCGGCTCTTGGGCCCGCGGACTCTTACCTTGTGTGGGCGTTTATCACTTACCCGTCTGACGGATTGGAGTTGTATGGAGGTACATCTGCTCCCATTGCTTTCCAGTCGTGAACTGTGGCCGTTAGTTAAGCCTGAGATATTCGTCTCTCTTGGACTTTTTATGGACCGATTCTTATGCGTACATAAATACGTGCTCCGTACTGACGTCTGTTTGATCAAGCCTTGAATATCTGAATGTTGAGTACGTTGAGTCTCGAGTGAGTTTTGCCGTGCGAAATACTATGCCGTAAGCAAAATGCGCTTGCCGCCAACTCTCATCTCAACTAGACTCGTCTTTCCTCAAGATGAACCTACCTATTGTTACAAGTGAGAGCATCCGCTGTGTAGCTGGGGGGACGAATGTTACGTCGACGTGCCTTATATCGGATTCAAGGAGTGAAGGATGTCATTCTTGAACTGAAGGAGCATTTCGAGCTGTTTTATGGAACTTGGCAGTCAATTCGAATTAAGTAAGTATACCGTAATTCCGAAATCCTGGTGCATAGACGTTTCCACAGGTTAACACGGACACCGGGAGCGTTGGCATGCATCATGGCCCGTCGAAAGAGTTTTCGAGTTCCATCATTACTCACTGGCAGAGATATCCTTCTTGTCCTCGATGGTCGACTTTGTCCTAAAGCAGTGATTGCAATCCGACGACTGATCCCGGTGCATTGTCTGCGCGCTGTGCTTTTGCGTCTCGTCGGGCGCGTAGTCCAAGCAAACTCAATCAACCTAGTGATCGGTTTATTTTAGTACCAATTGGGGTCGTGTGCCGTCCAGTGAGCTGCTTGCCAGCATTTCTTTCTCACGCACGATGATGGTCCTCAAGTACTGGTGATATGTGCGCAGCTGCTATCTTCACTCCCTATGAGCACCCACTATTCCCCATTACCACTGCACGCTCAGCCCAGCACTCGTCCTAGTTTCCGAGATTTTCTCAATAGTCGCGCCAAGCAACACGTCAGGCGACCGCTCATTCTAACAGCTCTTGTTCTCACTATCGTCCTCGCCTTCGTGTATTTACGGCAACGACCTTATCCATCGTCGGATTCAGACTACACATATTCCCTTCCAGTTCCGAGCTTGGAGGATGATACGTCGGATGCTGCACCGTCCGTGGATCCAGCCGCCGACGTCGCCGCCAACGAGACAACATCAGGCTTACTCATGGATTATACCACGATCCGTGATGGTGTTGTATATCATCCTTTCCTTCGACCCACGACGCTGCAGCTCGTCAAGGATACTTTCATCCGTCCTATACAAGCACATCTCGCATTATCCGATGCCTGCGTAGATCACTGGATAACGCGAGCTACATGGGACGGTCCCTGCTTAATTGAAACGGTAACAGAAGCTACTATAGATTTGGTTTACACCTGGGTGAATGGCTCGTGAGTTGAAGTTCTTACTTGGATCTCACCGTAAACTGACGCTCTTCAGTGATTTGTTGCACCAAGCCAGCAGGAGCCATTTCATTGAAGAAACGGGCCATCACCCGCTGAACGCGCGTTTTCGGGAACACGATGAACTTCGACACTCTGTACGCTCTGCCTACGAGGCTACTCAGAAATGGAGGAACAATACGTGGCATATCATCACTGCAGACATAGAAGATCCAGAAGACGCCACTCAGAGACTTGGGTTGGTCCCCCAGTGGTTGAATACTTCCGCTTCTCAAAGGAGAGAAGGTGGTCGTGCGCCGATATATCTACACCATGGTAGGACATCTTCCGTCCATCCAGCCTTCTGGAATCTCATTATCGATACCCAGATAGTCAACTCTTCCGGTATGCCAGGTCATCTCAAGATGAAAACGAGTACAATCTTGACGAGATAGAGGCATGGAGAGAACAGGTCTTACCGACATTCAACAGGTAAGACCCATCCTTGAGTCGGTGTCCACGTCGAACCTAGTCCGCAGTCATGCCATTGAGGTTCAATTGTCGAATCTCGATCCTACTATTGTCTCAGAAAACATGTAAGTGATAAGAGAAGCTCACAATTTCACGAGCTCACTCGGCACGTTAGTATTACCTTGAACGACGACCAGTATCTCGTTCTAGAAAATGCCGCCTTCTGCCTTCCACTCCACACTTTATGGGCCGGTCTTTCGTGTAGACACGGGCCGTCCCATCGGCGGAGACGATTCTGGTCAGGTTTCCGGAGCACACGAGTGGCGTTCCATGGGTTGGAGTGATCATCTTCTGAGTAAGTGATGAGTTTCTCACAATTGACGAAGCCTGACAATTAAGTATTTAGATCAGCGCTTCGGCAATAGAAAACGGTCTTACATTCGGCACAATGCACGCTCATTTTCTTTACCGTTAATGCATGAGGCATCAATGGCCTACGCTGACTTCTTCTCATGGACGCCATTATCGCGTTTCCGAGGCTCGCATGGTACACCGCCTGAAATCGAGGTGTAAGTGCTTGACAAATATTCTGATCTTCGACTAACGTACTTGTCACATCTAGAAACACGGTCTTTCTCTCTACCCATTTCGTCATTGAGCGACATCGTGAAGCACTATTATGGTCATGGATTGTCGCTAAATGGGGTGGAGAGAATGGAATATTGGATACGGAGAAGAAAGCAGCCATGTGGCGCGAAGTAGGAGGTTCAGATGAAGCAGAGGAAATTCCTATTCTTTTGCAGTCGTCTTCGACGAGCGACGCGATTGAGCGAAACATGCGGTCAGCTGGGCTGGAGCCGCCTGAATCGCAGGATCCTGACCACAGAGCTCATACGGTTTATGCCTGGGGTGTGTTATCTTATCTTCAAAGCAGTAGATTTCTTACCTTTGTACGCGTATCAGTGTCCCTAGACGGGTTTGCCGTTTCTCATGAGGGTGGCCTGCTCGGCGATATCATGAAGCGTGCCGACTGCTTGGGCTATGAGTCTGAGAGGGCTTGGGATCTCTTCCGAAGAGTGATAATGCACGACGTCCAGTGTGGAGATGCCCGTAAGCATACTCTCGCTATGACCCGCACTTGTTATCAATCTCAAGCCCTGCACCAGTTATTTCTACGCTCAAAGTGACCAGTCCGGATCCAGGACTGTCCGTTTTCCTGCCACCGAAGACAAATCACTCCAATGAACCGCTTTCACCAACTGGCGAGGCACAGATTCTTCCGCTCAGCCTTCCTGAAGACCCTCCTCCTGTTCCAACGAATCCGCGTGCTTTCGCCGTGCGTCTTCTGCATCGTTACTCGTATGTCATGGGACAGTCACCAACACGGTTCTTTGGCATAACTTCCTATAATCAAGGAAGGATGCGACTGAAGGAGACAGACCAGCAAAAAGACATCGCCTTCCTGTGTATCAATGACGACATGCCAGAGGACGAACGAGGCCAGAAGGCGTCCGACAACCTCTACCGTCAGTGGTTGGAAAAGAAATGGCCAACTCCGTTGGACTGTGAACTTCGGTTAGTGTAGCGCTGCTGGCTGGCAGTATGATGTAAAGATGTATTTGAGGAAAATTTGTAGCGTTAAAAATGAAAATGTTGTCCATGTACTGTTGCAGAGGAAGATGGTCCAGGGCGTAATGTGAAGGAACGTGAGATGACAACAATCTGTGGTACGAGTACAAGTAAAGAACAGATTCGAATATATGAAGAAGAGTTCTATCAACAGATGACACACCAAGCATCCTCCGCAGGCTTGGTCATGCGAACATCCAACCGTGCTTGGCCTAATTTTATATTGATGGGTATTGGACTAGACACCGCTTTAACTCGTCCTTTGCGATCGGGAGGTTGTAACAGGTGGGGCGATTTCAGCGGCACCTCAACGCTCGGTGACGAGAAGACCCGCAAGTTCGCATCAATGAACGTTTGCGGGCTGTGCGATAGCAGCGAAATGGAAACATTCCCAACAGGAAAGGCGAGGCGCCACAATCGCCCTCGAGCGATAAATTCTACGCCAGCATCGGCAGACAGATCCTGTAGATGCACCGCGAATCCCTTGCCGTCGTATGTCTCTTCGACCTTGACGCGGCCTGGTATCCCTAACCAGGTTCGTAAGCGCTGATACAACTTCCAATCTGACCGTATAATCGACGCCAAACGAATCTCCTCGTCCATCCCGCCAGGACTATGTTTGAGAAGCGCTTTGAGCACGGGATCGCTGTGCCCCCTCACAACAGCCCAATATAATGGTGAATGCCCATCCACCTTGCCCTCGCGTAGAATACTACCCAGATTAAGGTTGCACATGGTACATGCTCTCTCCAGCGTTCCTAGCATCTCTTCCACATCACTCGTATCATCCAGCTGGGTTGTAAAATCGAGGACAGATGACCGGACAAGTCGCGCAGTCTTTTTGTTGGAAGCAAAGAAAGAGGCCCTCCTACTCTCGGTAAGAGTAAGCAGTTCCTGTACCGATCCAAGTGTACGACGGTTGCCTGGACGCGCTCGACCGGGCAAGGGAGCAGGAATGGGATTGCCTGGAAGTGTCGGACTAGGCGAAGCAGCAGGAAGGGATTGTGTGTGATGCCGTCGGCGTGCAACCTCGGCATCGACATCACGCTGGTGGGGGCCGGGTGATGTAGCTCGGCGCGCTCTTCTGGGACGAACACGGGCCTCAGATTGTGACCGACGCCTCCCAGGAGGCGGCCCGGGAAGCGAGGCGTATGCAGGTGGATGTCGAGGAAGTGTAGAAGACTGAGGGCGTTGTCGGGGTTCGCGGGCCGATCGACGTGATGGTCTTTCAGTGCGTGACGGAGGTGTCGCTGGCGCGGGATTTGGAGCCCTTTGAGGATGCTGCGGGGGTGGGGAATGACGAGGAACACTCTGAATAGGCTCAGCAACTGGAATGGGCGGTAGAGGAGGCGATGGGGGGCGGACGGAAGGCTCCCCAAAATCAGCATTCAGTACAGATTCGTAGGATGGTGGTGGAGGTTCAGCTGCCGCGATAACAGGAGGATCAGTCATCGCAGGATTCTCGAGAGGCGGCATAAGAATCATTCCTGCTCGGGAGCTAGTGAGCAGCAAGTTAAGCTGTGGATGGTGTGAAGAGAGCGGAGTGATATGACCTTGAAACAAACGAGGCTGTGTAGCTGCGCAAGGGCCGACGGCAAACCCGAAAAGCTCGTGACTATCGCGATATGCTTCGGCCCACGCTGCAGATACGTGCAAGGATCTTGTGTCCGTCAATAGTATTCATAAGTAGGCATGTATGGAACGTTCTAGGTTAGGCTGAATTATTACGTTGAGGTTTTACTGGGAGCCCGCAGCCTGTCAATAACTTATAACAGCCCTTTGTAACGAGTTTGATCTTCACGATCTCGGGATAAGGGAGATAGGGATACCTTGCGGATACCAATCACTTGAGAACGACTCCCGTAATACCCTTGAACCACGCTCTTTGATCTTTAGGTGATGCCCATTCTGGAGTGTGCCCTAGAGTCGTGTAAACATAAACCAAGAAAGACAGAGGCGATAGCGTCGTACCTCCAAAGAACGTTTGAAAGTGCATTCCCTGGCTTTCGCCTGGGATGTTTAAACCCTCCACAGAGATTACAGATTCCCCGTCAATGAACAATTCGAGTGCACCTGCGGGGGGTCTCAGCTATAAGAGATGAAACGTATAGCCATCTCACCGTCGGCGGAGCCCGTTTTGACGCGTAAACCGACAGCAACCCATCGGTTAGTAGGCCATGTGAATGATCCACGACCTACTGAGAATCCGTAATCTCCGTTACGACACGATTCCGGAACAGATAATAGAGCATTCGAGTTGGACTCAGTAAGTGGCAGATAAGTGTAGAGTTCTCCTTTGCCATCGGGTCTAAAGCGAATTTAGATCACTGGGATGACGCGATTCGAAAGGAATAAACGTGCCGCCACATTGGTCTGATATTGAAGCAAGTGGATCTTTGATGCTGACGCCCGCCTGTACAGCCATACGCCGACTCTCCTTCGCCGCCAACTGTTTACTTCGGTTAGTCCTAGCGCGCGCAAGTTGAAGTTAGGCTCACAGACGCCAGGCAGTTTTCCTCCTAGTGCCCACTCCCAACTGTCCTGCAACTTGACGTGATAGCTCATTACCACATCGCGCTTAATGTCGCAGGTGTCGCCCAGAAAAGATGGAGGTCCAGAGATATAAAAGCCAAAACCACCAGCGATATCGCCCTTGGGATTGATACTTCCTTGAGGATAAAAGGCTTCCCAGGCGGAGCAGGTGTCATCGGGAGGTGTGACGACGCGATGAGTGGTTTTTGGGAACACTTTATGGACACCTAGAGATTCATCTTCTAAAGGACAGAGTGTCAAGCCATAAAGAGACGCCAGATACGAGCAAGTAGTAAAACCATGATGGACGTTCGAGACAGGAATGAGAGCATGCATTTCCGGTCCGATCGTCCGCCGGGTACAAGTCTCTCAGCTCTCAGTCTTCAGCTTAAGGTGTAGTTGAGCTGAAGCATTGTAAAATTGGTATAAATTGTTATATACAAGCATTAAGTACATTATCATCTGTCCTCCGCCATCTTGACCATTAGATCCAACTGCGTCCCCTTCTCTTGTTCTCCCTCCACCGTCGGCGTCATCACAAAACACGCCTCTCGCCGAATCGTCTGCGATGGAGACTTCAGCGACAACTCAAAGGTGCCGATCAGCTCCACGACGAATGTCTGCATTTGCAGTAGCCTGTGACAAAATTATAACGTTAAATGCTAGCGAGTCTAGACACAAATGAATGATGACACTGACGCGAACTTCCACCCGATGCATGACCGCGCGCCACCGACGAATGTGAATCTAAACTTAGAGTCAGACGGACGCAAGATTACGACAGCAGAGCGTGACTGACAGGTTCGCGTACACGCCCACAGAAACTGGAGTCTTCACTGTTTGGTCCAGCCAGCGAGTGGGGTTGAAGGTATGGGCATCTTCACCAAATATTTCTGTATTTCTGTCGCAGACGGTAAGAAGTCATCGGCAAAAATGAGCATGAGACGCTACCTATGATACGCTGCCACAGAACTGATGATTTGCATGCCTTTCGGTATTGGCAGCTCCGTTATAGTTCGCCCATCTTGCGTCACAATCGGCTTATGTAGAGGAAGCACCTCGTCGAACTGTGCAGAACGAAACGAATTATACACTACAGGATGGAAGCGTAGAACCTCCTGTACAGCACGACGTCAACAATCTTGACACATTCGGTTTGTGGCGCAACGTACCTTAATCACCGCGCCCAAATATGGCATTGTCTCGAAATCCGCGGCCGTGAGGTCGCGATTACAAACTCTGTCTTCAGTGGCGCGTATCTCGTTGCGCAGACGCCGCTGCACCTCCGGATGCCTCGCAAGTTCCAAAAAGGCCCAACACATGCTGCTCATCGTCGTTTCTTGTCCAGCGAGGATGATGGAGCTATAGTCATCATGAGCAATAGGTCGATAGATAGAAGAAAAGAACCCTACTTCATCTGTGCCCACATTTCTTGATCCTCTAGTCGTTTCTTCGGGTTTTCCGACGCATTGGCTTTAACGAGTAAACTCATAATGTCTTTACTTGGCTTGCCATGAACGAGCGCGTTGTACTTTTCAGTGACCAGTTTCTTAGCGACCATCGTGCTCATTTGACGAATGTTGCGTCGGCGTTCCAAGCGGGGAGACGGAGCAGATCGCAAAAGTCCTCGGAGGATGGGACCCGGAAGCCAGTCCATGATGCTCCATGTTAAGATGTCAGAGTGTGTTGGGACAGCGAATGCATCAAAACTGTAATAAATGTCAAGCATGTGCAGCAGATGAACATCATGAGCGAGACGTACACGAAATTGGTGTACATCTTTTGAAGCTCGTTCTCTGAGTTGTCCAGAGCTCCAAAATGATAATCAAACGCAGCTAATCAAAAGTATGTCAGTCGAAAGCGCTAGAAGACGGAACAACGAAAGCCATTCACCTTCACCAATTATATCCAATGCAGCTCGTGAAATCCAACCAGGGAGGTCGAAAACGGCCTGCTGGTCTTTGTTATCAGCGAGAATATCCTTCCACTTCGAAGTCATCTGTCATGGTACAATTAGGTCCCGTAACCAATGTCAGAGATAGCCAACAACCAAACCTTTTTAGCGTGATCAAAGAAGATTGGCACAAACGCTTTAGATTCAGACGTTCCAAAACCCGGCTGCATAATCCTCCGTTGACGTTTATGCACTTCACCTGAGGCGGAAGTAAAAATGCCGCTTTCGACAGCGAGAGGCGCGGGTTGGAGCTCACCGTCGACAGCAATGATACCCGGGCCAAATAAGAGGCCAGAAAGACTGACGCGACCGGGAGCCTTGCAGAATCGGTAACCGGCAGATTGATGGATGTACTGTAGCGCTTTGGGGTCTGAGACTAGAAGGCGATCCTCCTGTGGTTACGTGTGAGCA
This sequence comes from Hymenopellis radicata, assembly GCA_015501595.1. NCBI lineage: Eukaryota > Fungi > Basidiomycota > Agaricomycetes > Agaricales > Physalacriaceae > Hymenopellis > Hymenopellis radicata. Next base: position 3,931 of record JADNRX010000210.1, on the reverse strand, counting down.
GCACCGAGATTGAGGATGTGTGAGGGGCACCTACGCAAAAAGGAGCTCGGATGCGCACGACACCGCCGTACTCTTCTTGCCACTTGAAGTCCATCTGGATAGATGATCAGAGCGTGTTCTAGGGAATACAAAGACGCCCTCATACCTCCGCGGCTTCGCACATCATCATCTCTGGTAAGTTTCCTGGCCCAAACATATCAAGACGAGGAAAAACATAGCGTGATGAGACGTACCGTAGAGAAGCGTTCCTTCGGGCGGACCGCGTACATGGGAGACAGAAATTCGGCGCCATCGCGAGTAAATCACGTAGCCAACGATGAGGGCTCCAACGAAAAGCAGAGGGAAGAGAGAAGCCATGGTTCAAATTAACCTGGGCTCCGTCTCTCGACGCGCGCTGTGTTTTATGGGCCAGAGAAGCTGGAGACGCCATCGGAGATCGAAGAGAAATAGCCTAAGCGTATCCGGTCGCGATCTTGCCTAGGCATCGAATCACCCACGAAAAGTATGATGACACTAGAAAACATGTTAGACTACAAGCTTCTTCACCTTTCAAAAACTAGGCAAGAAGCCCGAATCCTGCTAAACACTGCTTCGAGACCGTTTCCACTGCAAAAAGAATGTCGCTGAAAGCTCTGGGCAGCCCGGTCATGAAGTAGTCCGAATGCTACCAAGTGATGAAAGAAGCGGGGAGGGGGCAGCGGTCTCTGGGTTCGCGTCTTCCCAATGTTCGAAACCCCGGGATCTACATCGCGCAGAAACAGCAACGGACAACTGCAACCGCTCAAACCAAAAGGGCCCCGGGCATCCCACTGTCCCTGCCCCCCATAGTGCGCAAAGAAAGGCCATAGAATGCTGTCAAGTGTCACTCTTGGTTACCCAAATGCCCACCCATAACAGCCGAACGTGCCTAATACTACGCGTAACAGCCTCCATATATTCATCATTCCCAAGGACCTCCTTGGACCTTCCGCTGACTGAGATCGAATATCAACGTGTCCGCGATAAATTGAGTTGAGAAGCAAAAATGGTAAGAAGACAAGATAAGGGTGATCGGCGTTTGCCGGAATCAAGCCACCATCCCTCGTGAACGCGCTCGTGCTCCCGGGGCATATAAGTAAACGCGTCTGTCTGGGCGGGCGCGGAGCGCATTATCGTCTGGAGATCCGGATCTATGGTCATCGGTGTGGGGCGCCAACAGCCAAGAGTTCCCCGCTTCCCCAGATCAATTGTCAAAGATACACAAAACCGTGTCTCGAAGTAGCCAGAAACTTCGCGACCGCTCAAGTTCCGCATGGATGGCGATGGATGGTGTAATGAACCATGTACCCACGGTGAGGGAACCCTGGATGTCAATCTCACGGTTACTTTGCAACTGATAAATCACTCATACTTGGCGTTTAGTATCGCGCTTCCGACGGAATGCACAAGCAATTTCCGAACTGCACTGACTTCAGAGCCTCCAAGAGTCCGTTCAGTAGAAGTCAGATGAGAAATTCCTGGATTTCATGAGTGAATACGAGTAAATGCGAAGACATAGTAAAACTACAGCGACAGACAGGTACATAGGTACAATATTCAATATAAATATGCTCCTCAGCATCCCAAACGTCATGGTCGAAAACGCTCAAGCACTCTCTGCCACCTTCTTTTTGATGACATCGACAACGCCAGGCTCCGCCACAGTGCTCAAATCGCCCAATTGGTCACCCTCACCCGCCACAATTTTACGCATGATGCGGCGCCTGCCAACCATATCGATCAGCCATCTCTTCCGCACAATCCGCAACCAAGGACACTCACATAATCTTGCCACTCCTCGTCTTGGGCAAGTCGCTGACAATGTAGATCTTCTTGGGCGCAGCGAAAGGCCCGATGACCTTCCGCACTTGTAGTGTCAGCTCCTTCACTAGCGGAGCATCGTTCGCCGCGTCGTATTTGAATTCACTAAGCATGGCTACTTAGCCTGGAAAACCTGATTATGGGAAAGAAGATGACCCACGGCTTCAGAGTAACGAAAGCATATACCGCCTGGCCAGTCAACTCATCGGCCGTTCCAATGACTGCAGTCTCTGCGACGCCCTTGTGCATGATGAGGGCACTCTCAATCTCGGCTGTGGATAGACGATGGCCAGAGACGTTGATAACATCTATCGCAATGGTTAGGTATATCACTGCAATAGAAAGAGTGAATTGCGAACCGTCAATGCGGCCCTTAATCCAGATGTATCCGTCGTGGTCGCGTGCTGCGCCATCACCAGTGAAGAACATGCCGGGGTAAGGCTTCATGTACGTCTCGAGGTATCTAGAAGGCGGGCTACATGAGCACAAAACCACCTACAGACGCGAAGTAGACTTGCCGCTTGTGATCGCCCCAGATAGTACGGGCAATTGATGGCCAGGGTGTAGCGAGTGCGAGGACACCCTCTACGTCGTTACCCTCGAGGAGCTTACCGCTGACGGGATCTAGAATTTGAGGCTCGATACCGAAAAAGGGGACAGTGGCGCTGCCCGGCTTGGTCTGAATAGCGCCAGGGAATGGAGTCACGACAATGGAACCCGTCTCAGTTTGCCAGAAGGTGTCGACGATCGCGCACTAGGAGGCGTGCATTAGGCCACATTTCGGGGAAAAAGCAAAATATGGACCTACCTGCTTGCGTCCAACAATTTCGTTGTACCATGTCCATGCCTCCGGGTTAATGGGTTCACCGACACTGCCCAGCACTCGCAAACTTCCCAGGTCATGACCTTCAACATGGGTATCACCAAGCCGCCTCAGCAGCCTAATAGCAGTCGGTGCCGAGTAGAATTGGGTCAGGCTGTGCTTCTCAACTGTCTGCCAGTAGCGCGAAGGGGTCGGGTATACAGGCGTCGATTCGAAAACAACGGTAGTGACGCCGTTAAGGAGAGGGCCGTAGCAGATGTAAGTGTGGCCAGTAATCCAACCGACGTCAGCCATGCAAGCGAACTTGTCATCGGGGTGAACGTCGAAGACATATTTGAGGGTAAGAGCGGCGCCGAGGAGGTAACCACCGGTGGTATGGACGACACCCTTGGGTTTTCCAGTAGATCCAGAAGTCTGTGCAATGCATTAGATGCTGCTCGCTGCCTGGTTATAAGAAAAGCATACGTAGAGGATGAACAGAGGATCTTCACTGGCCATGACCTCTGGAGGGCAGTAGTTGGGCACCTTGGCGATCTCCTCATGCCACCAGACGTCGCGTCCCGGAATCATGGGGACATCGTTTCCAGTGCGCTTGAGCACCACCACCTTCTCGACACCTGGGCACTCCCTGAGAGCAGCGTCGACGATAGCCTTAGTCGCGATGGTCTTGCCTCCACGCTTTCCCTCGTCACTGGTAATCAGGACGCGGGACCTGCAGTCGAGGACACGATCCCGAAGAGACTCGGCAGAGAAACCAGCAAAGATGACAGAGTGAATGGCGCCAATACGAGCGCAGGCGAGGAAGGCGGCGATAGCGTGCCAAGTCATAGGGAGATAGATGGAGACAGTGTCGCCCTTCTTGATCCCGTACGTCTTGAGAACATTGGCGATAGAGCAGACTTCACGGAGGAGCTCAGAGTAGGACACTTCGCGGCCTTCGCCGGGTTCGTCAGCTTCGTAGATGATGGCGGTCTAAGCAGATTAGATAAAGCGCTTCGAAGTTGGCGGTGCGATCGATAACATACCTTATCGGGGTGCTTGAAGGCCCAGCGGTCGACACAGTTGTAGGAGGCGTTCAGGCCGCCTTCAGGGAACCAGGCAATGTCGCCCGTCTCGAAACCACCGGCGCGAACGGTCTGGAAGGGGCGGTCCCAATGAAGTATCTCGCGCGCTTTCTGGACAGCGGTCAGTACGTGCCGGGTCCGATATATTTCCTGCCCTGACCTTGCCCCACCACCGGTCGCTCTCATGGCCAACAGTCTCGCTGTG